>LJGR01000008.1:540890-706861 GCA_001513835.1 Fusarium temperatum
GGGGGGGGTTTGCTGCATAGGGCTTGCGTAATTCAGCGCTAAAGCAATTATCGAACTATCTGAGGTGATGGTCGTGATGCGGGCCATCGAGTGCATGCGATAGTGCATCTACAGCTGCAGTCCACTTCAAAAGTCAGCCCATCTACTTCAAAGAGCACTTCTGAAGAGAGTAGTATCGCTAAAGTGGCTGGCTAGTCTCAACCGAGGCTGGCTGATGCGACACGTAGGAGACCAGCTATCTACAGTCTAGACTGATTAGGACCAAGCCACAGCGGACAACGGTTCAATATGGGTCTCAAACGGGCACGATTCGCGCTTCCCCTCATCCAATTTCAGAGCTGAATATCCATTTTCGGAAACCAGCTACGCCTCAAAAGCTGCTGTACACATACAGTTGGCGCACAATGTGCTGCACATCGTAGCTCGAGCTGGCTGGTCTAGTGCGTGCTAATCTAAGGTAGCTATGTAGCTATACGGCGCCTTGGAAGGACACACATAATTCTGGCGGTAGTGAAATCACCATTAAATCGCTGAGCAAAATTACTGAATTTGGATGTTTTAGGCGAACTGGTCGGGATAGTCTCTTCTCTTTCTCGCCTTGAGTGGTCCGGATTGGACAATTGAGGCCTTCTTTAACGGGCGCGGTACTTCGTATAATTCGAAGTATCGGCAGACGCTATCGGACGCCATGCAGAGCAGCCACAGAGACAAATCTACAAACACAACGATGTCCAGTAGTTCCTGAATCGCCCAGATATGGCGAGACTAGTCTCTAGCTGGATGCACGTACATGTAACCACCCGAGCGCGAGTTCCGCTACACGGGCCAGCCAGCCTCCAAACTACCAGATCTAAGGCTCAGCCGGAAATAATGCATATCCTCTGACTTCTCTGGTCTTGAGTCGATACTGAGTTATTCTGGGGGCAGCTGCCTCTCTATTGCGGCCATAGCCACAATCAAGAGCCAATGCGAGTGATGAGCCTGCATGCACGAGGGATGTTGGAGAATTCCAAAGTAGCTACGAGGTAGATTCTGGAGTCTATAAAAGCAGGCGCTCTCCTCGTTCCAAATCTTTGAATCATTATTCTCATTGCACAGCATTCAACGCACAGCCATCACCATAAATACCGGCAAGTGAAATCTGCGAGACACAGTTTATACCAGTCATGGCATCTGCAGAGGCATTCAAAGAGCTCCCTAGGGACCTCGCTGCGGTAGATGTCAAGGGCATGACCTATGTGTTCTTCATCAACTCGGATCATCAGCTCTGCTACCTCCAATCCTCTGGGCCAGAAACCAATGACTATGAACCTCAACTCGTCAAATCCAAGGACGGAGACCTGAAGGTAAAGTGCGACAGCAGGCAAATCGCCGCAGTGGCTTGGCAGGGGAAAAACGGCCAAGAAGTAAGTTATGTCACCAGTCTTCGTGAAGCACTCTGACTTTATAGATCCGCATCTACTGCATTGCTTCCGACAAGGGGAAATGTGAGAACAGAGGTTATATCCAAGAGGTCGCCTTCAGCTCCAGCACTGGATGGGAGCATGGCGTGTTCGGCTACAAGGAGGAGGGGAGGGCTTACGTTGACAAGGATGCCTCGCTGACGGCCTCCGTTCATGATTGGGGTAACAAGGCGGACATCAAGATTTTTGCCTCTGGGAAGGGCGAGAATGGGCGCCCCAAAGTCACCATGCATCAGTACAGCTATGGAAGCCGAGAGTGGCAGGGCAAGGTTATCAGCAACAAGGCCGCGAACTGGTAAGGGCTTGGCGGGGGAGTCGGCGTCTGAGGTTAGCAGCAGTGATGCATTGGAGTTGTGGAATCCTAGTATTGCGTGTTAGTGTTATTTTTGAACTTGCCGAGTACTAGGTTTGCTTACGAGTAGTTCTTAGTGAAATGCATTTCGGAGCCGGAAGTGGGCGCAAGTCTAGAGCGTCGATCCTGATCCAATCTATCCATTGATAACGAAAGTCAGTAACTCAAATGGTCTGGATTTTGAGCTTGACTAGATAGTCTTGCGCAGCACATATGCGGAATAGAAGATTCAATAACTTGGTTCTAAGGATCATCAACGACAATCCAGATGCATAGGTAGCTGGCCAGTCTAGATCAGATCATGTGCTCATTCTCCTACGGAGACCTAAAGAACTGTCCCGAAAAGGATAAATCACGCAAAGCTCTATCCAATAACTGTTTCTTTATGCTATAGTCCTGCAGCTGAAAATATTGGCTTAGCCTAGTTCGTGTCGGTCCTCGATTTCCTTCCCACCAGGCTTTAGTTTCCGATAGCTGCAGGGTCTCGACGCTCGTTCGACAGCTGCTCAGCGCGCCACTCTACACTGCCAAAGCTTATCAATTACAATAGTTCTCCGAACTATCGCTCCAGGAGGCTGCCTGAAGAGAGCTCTCTCGGGACCTCGTAGCGACAATCTTCGGGATCTGCAATACCTTCGTTAGTCCAATATCGAGATGCGCGAAAGAAGTTAGACACGCCATCTCAGCCAGCCTCAAATGCCCCGATAACGTTAAATGGTCACCCCAGGTTCCAGCCACGATAGACCTGCAGCCTTATCACCCAACTATTTGCTGTAGGTCGTCAATAGTTTACAACCCGTCGCACTCACCAAGACCCCGCGATTCCGGCATCGGCAGGGCGACCACTAGTGCAAACCTTAACATTGAAGAATGAAGCTTGGACATTGGTTCCCCCAGTTCAGGCCGTTAGAGTCGTTTCCCGCTCGGACCGTTCCTGTCCTACCATGAGTTCGTAATCCGGAATCTGCTAGACAAGTTTGGTAGCTTCAGCCAGCCTTTTTCTCATGTTAGTGGAAGCCGGAATATAATGTCGATTCGCGAAATGCATTCTCCTTTCCCACTGGCCACGCTATGCTTCTCATTGGAATCCGTGGCGTGTGTGTTCACTTGACTGCAGCAGCGCATCTCGCCGAATCTCCGATATCATTGTGAGGGGCAGACGCTGAACTCAACTTCCCCTCAACCACAGTTTCTCGGACCATCGGCACAGTTTCCATCGTCATGCTCCGATCGTGAAGCCACAACGGCGTTAGCAGCTCTGAGAACAGCTCTCGTGTAACAAGCGTTCGAGGCATCACAATGGACATAAACAGAGAACCGCTGCCTAGCTATGATTGGCCTTCCGGGATCAACAGCTCTTAGTACCTGTGACTGCTTGGCAATATTATTCGCCGATCAGCGTTCAATCTGATTAGCTCAAAATCTCCATCACACTTTGCTAGTCTGGACTCTTCAGATTCGGAACTCGGGCCACTAAACGCATGTGGTCTCCGTGGGATCGAATAACTTCCCTTAGTAGCTGTTTTGAAACACCCGCGAGACCACTCTCACCTCGAAAAGGACGAACGAGCGGGGGAGGAGTCATGGTTCGTAGCTTCAGGTCTGCACCCACTTCCCGGGCTGCAGGAAACCGACAAGGTGAAACCAACAGTGCCTTGCAGTCTGCAAGCCTGCTCTGCTCGGAAGTCAAATATTTTCCTTGCGGAGATTTGTTCCTTGGATTCTTGGATCCGCTTTTACAAGTAGTCTGCCCTATTTTAACGATCCGTTTTTACGTGACTGTGCCTAACGCCGGTCTCTATTCGGGAAACTTGAGTTTGAGTGCCAGATCCATGATGTCCTAGGAGATCTCCAGCGTCAAGGTTTCGCGATCTGTAGCGTAGAGCGGTCGGGTACTCTACATCAAGTGGTATAGGGAGGTTTTTGTTAGTGGCCAACTGGAAATCTGTCTAATTTTTAACTTGCCGCCTGATTTG
The DNA here is from genome assembly GCA_001513835.1 of Fusarium temperatum. Classification (NCBI taxonomy): domain Eukaryota; kingdom Fungi; phylum Ascomycota; class Sordariomycetes; order Hypocreales; family Nectriaceae; genus Fusarium; species Fusarium temperatum. The sequence continues at coordinate 544,682 of LJGR01000008.1, forward strand.
GCAACCATGATGCTTATACGCTTCTTATTGATGAAGCCAAGTTAACCGTTGGAGATAGTCTTATTCTTAACACAGTTAGTTGTTACTTTAAGAGCTTGGCAGGAAGCTTGCGTATAGTAGTTAGCTGATACTTCATCGTGTAGAGAACACGACGTGCACACCATCGCTGAGTGTCCCTCCCTTTCACGATCATATTCGTCATCTAGCCACACCAAGCACTACACGACTCTCTCCACTTACCCTTCCAAGAATCCTCACCAGTAAGTCTACCACATGTTATAGCTCAGCAAGGTATCCGGAGGCGATTTGAGCTGAGGCTAAGAACACACCAAGACCTCTCTCATAGCCAATAGTGCTCATTCCCATGGTAAATGCTACTTTTTCACCAGCTCGATCGACAGACCGAAGCTACGATGCAGATTCCGAGCCCAGAACCTGACCTGATTCTGCCTCTTCTTTTTATCTGCCTCGTCCTGGTGTGCATACTTTGCACTAGCTGCTTGATCCTCGTCATCGTCGTGATCAGACTCACCATTCACGCCCAGCGAAGTCTACCAATCGAAGCTAAGGAGCAGAAGGACATTGCGAAGGGAAAGGTGAAGGAGAAGGTCATAGAGGAGGTGGGAAAAAGTATAAAGAAGCTGACTGACCCCGTCCAAGACCTCTTTCATTCAGCACAAGATCATCTTAAACATTCAAAGAACCCTTTCACACAACAACCAATCTCTCAATACTCCATTCAGATCCTCCCTCGGCCAATATGTCTCATATCCAGGTAGCCTCTGCCACTTCTCTTATGACTTAACTGAGAGCTATATACTAACGACCTGATTGTCAGAACATGGTCGCTGTTGCGCAGAATGACGGAAATATCATTCTATTCCAAGTCAACAAGAACTACGAGATCATCTTCTATGAGAGTCGCACCCCCAGTGAAAGAATCCCCAGGAAGAAGTATGACATGAACACCCTCAAGATCAAAGGAAAGTCTATCAAGGTCAACCCTAAGTTGCCCATTATCTCGGCTGTCGCATTCACCCACCCCGAGTCTTGTGGCGGCAGAGCTCAGGTAAAGCCACGTTGTTACATCTGTATAGTTCTGTGCTGACCCTGCAACCCAAGGTCCGAGTTTACTATGTCGACAGAGACAAGCTCTTCCTCCGTGAGATCATCCGTGTTGGTGACAAGGACGAGGATTGGAACGACGGCATGGACTTCAACGATAAGGACTACACTATTTGCGAAGTGAGCGGTCTGGCTGCCAACGTTTTCCAGTCAACTGGTGACAAGAGGAGCTTTCAGATCAAGGTTTACTATCAGCGTGACGACGCAGACGAGTTTTCGGATATTTCCTACAATGTCGTGGGTGTTACTGATGAGTGGAGCACTCGACCCAACGTCACCGAAGCCTAAATATCGACCCCTGATCGTACTGTGCTGAGACTAGGCGCCGATGCTGGGCATCATGCTTGTAGCAGCGGAGGGACAGTATATATTGGATCTGTGACGATGGCATCACATTTGAGACTAGGGTAGTTAAATTTGGACACTCTTTGACTCCGCTCAATGACTTTGAGTATGATTCTAATGCTTCTGGTGAACAATAAATCCGACGATACGTCGAGTTCAGGAGGGTTATATTTCAGATGCAAATAAATCATGGGTGATGACTTGACTTGATACACTGTGTCTATGTCTTAGACTATTTTCCATCTCTGGTGAATGGCAAGAGTGATCTTTTTGATATGTTATAGCTGCGCACTAATAGCTGAGAGACGCTGCCCAGTCTGCCCTACAGGGCTGCGGCATAAGTTTTCTAAAGATGCCGCAAACTGTGGCGTCAGCCATGGAGAACTGCACGCATGGACCTCAGTGACATGGGGAACATTAAGTGCCGCAATGTCTCGGCACATCTAAAGAGATTGGAGGGCATGGGTTTGGCATGGGCGGCGATTTGTTGGGACCGCCAGTCGGCACAGAGCCAGAAGCCTCAGTTTGATGGGAACATACGGGTAAAGGGTGGTATTTCACTGGCACATCTTACTCGAAAAGGTTCAGTTTCATGCCAAGATCAGCTGTGCGATGAATCGAGCATACCATCGAACTTCACCAGAGATGGCCCGGCCGGATCTCCCAAATCATTGGCCGCAGGGACCTCGTTCCATCGTTGATGACTGCCGACGACGGGGCTTAGAAGATGTGTCCTCATCGCGCTAGTATTGTAGAAATAGTTATATAACAACCACGGTAGCCCTCAATTTCCCTCATCCTTCTCAAACCGACCATCCATCTGGACCTTGTTTGGTTTCAGATAGCGGCGATGATCAAGACGTGAACTGCTGTTCAGTTCACTTCCGCGGGCACATACATAAACCATAGCCATGCTATTACTTGAATATCTCATCGGCATCGCCGTTGATCATCACTACAGCATCCGATGATCTCGCCCGTCACCAAATATGCCCTGAACCACTGACGGGGAAAGTTCTCTCCAGCCTCTGCGGTCATGCGGCGCCGCAAAGCATCCACTTGCGGCAATCGGGCGGAACCGTTGGCGGAGGCTGCGGCGAGTGCGGCATCATGACCAAGGGTTTCGCTGCGGCGTAAGCATCCCGACTTTGAATAATCATGCGACAACATGACATGAGGAATCCGTTTCGTAGCGGCTTTACCCGGTGAAATTTGCAGACTTGCTACCTTTATATAAACATGTTTGCCAGGAGTCTGTAGTGGGACATATCATCCATACATCATACACACATTACATTACTACCTACCCATTCAAGCTTATCCTTATCCATATCTCTTATCTCTTATCGCTATCACCCTCACCAATCATGAAGATTCTCACCAAGCAAGAAGAAGAGGCCCACTACGCTGAAGTCGTCAAGGGCGGCCTCATCGGTGGAACACTCTTCCTGGGTCTCGGTCTTGGGGGCGTTTACTACGCATCAAAACGCTATCCAACCTTCCGAGGGCTCACTCTTCCCTTCAGAGCTTTCCTCGTCACATCAACGGGTACATTCGGCGCCATCGTCAATGCAGAGAGATGGAGTATCGCATACCAGATCGCTCAAGATCCTAAGCGCAACTACCGAGATCAAGCAGCGCGCACAGCACAACTCATCCGAGAAAATGAGTCCGCGTATGAGCGTTTCAAGTCATATGCCAAGGAGAACCGATATCAAATTGTTTTCGCGTCGTGGTTGGCGTCAATGGGTATTGCGTTTGCGATTGTTAGTCGACAGCCTATGAACACAGCGAACAAGGTTGTGCAAGCTCGTGTTTATGCGCAGGGCTTGACGCTAGCTGTACTCTTGGTGTCTGCAATTTTTGAGGTCAACGATCTCAAGAACGGAGATAGCAGATGGCAGACCATTCGGTACGTGGACCCCAATGATCCTACAAAGATCATCGAGAAGAAGGTCCACAAGGAGGAGTATGAGGGTCAAGACCTCTGGAAGGGTAAGTCACTTGATCCGATCGATCTTGGGCCTTGCTAACAGTTTACAGATATGGTCGCTGCTGAGGAGCGAAGACTTGCTGCGAAGAAGCAAGCTTCTGGACATTAAATTGGGACCAAGATCATTTTAAGGATCGCTAATTTGTATCAAAATTGCATTGGATGGTTTTGGAGTGAGATATCAGGTCGGGTTATAGATCGAACGGCGCATTTTCTTTTGTTGTATAGATGAAGCATTAACATGGACGTGGAATGGAAATACCAGAATGACAACTTAACACTCTGAATGCAATTTGATGCCCGTGATGACTGCTCGAGCTCAAGTAAAGCACGTACTTTTCAATATTTAGTCTGAAGCATGAAGCAACCGATGCCTGGTCACATTTAAGATGGCAAAGTTGAGACTGTCCATCTCATCCTGCCAACATCGGATTCACATTACCAGCGCAACAGACATGACAGACACAGACACATAATTGAAACCATTAAACATTCGCATTACATTAAATTCTATCATCAATCTTCCTTATGCGAAGGGTTGTACCCCCATAATCTCTTCCTCTCAGGTCCCCACCACTTGGACACAGCATCCGCCTCAGCGGCCCATGTCGAAGCCTCCTTCCCAAATTTACTCCGAACAGCATATGTCAGCTGATCAAGCGTCCACTTCTCAAGCGGCTTCGTCTCTAACGGATCGTTCTTGAGATCCGTGAATCTATATTGTGTAGAGTCATCGAGCGGTATGACAATTCGCCACGGAGCATCTGCAGATGTCATTGACAGCATGCTGGCTCCTCCATTGATGATGCCAAAGTTCCAGGCGCGGCGGCCGTTGTGCTTTGTTTTGTAAGGGCGGATGAGGGACTGGCCCTCGTAATCGTGGATGAGGTCCTCAGCGGCGCTTTGGTCTTTTTCATTGAGGGAGCCTGTGTTGATGAGAAGGTCGAGGATGGTGGGGAGGATAGAGAGGGATGTTGCGTTGGCGTTGTATTGAACGCGGGGGATGTGAGGATGGCGGAATGTGATGGGCACTCGGAAGTTGCTAACGTGGCCGTTCTCGTAGGTTCCAGTCTTGGACTTTTGATCCTCCTTGAAGGCCTGTCCGTGATCACCAACAAACACCACCAAAGTCTCGTTCGTAAGACCGTGGTTGTCGAAGGTCTGGAGTAACTCGCCTAGCCAGGCATCGGTGAATCGCATGGCGTTGAGATAGTCGTTGAACTCCGAGTGCCAGCCCATCTTGCCCTCGGTGTTGAGAAAGTCGGTCTTCTTGAATGATTTTGGTACGCCCCAAGGATGATGCGTCGTGCTGGTGAAGTGAGAGAAGAACATACGCTTGCCCTTCTCCTTAACCTCCTCTAGGTAATCTTCAATGTGGCTCTTGAGCGTCGTCTCGGGGAAACCGAAGTAGTTGATCTCTTCGAGTTCCTCCTTCTTGAGATCATCTTCAAGACGGCCTCGTGTAACGATATGCTCGAAACCGATCTTGTCGTCGAATTTGTCCTGGCGATCATAACCATCGGTAATAGACTGGAAGAAAGCCGGATACCACTGCTGCTCCAAGAAATCTTCTGACTTGGCCTTCGACATCCACTTCGACTTGGACTTGGACTTCTTATCATCCTTGAGCTTGTTGAAGAGGTTGAACACCTGAGGAAGACAGGCTTGGTACGCATCTGTCTCAGACTCCTCAAAGCCATCGACGGGCATGGACCAAGCGCCACAGTGGATAGCAGCCATGCTCTTGAAGGACAACGACGATGTTGTGAAACCGCCGACAACGTTGATACCTCCGTACCCCTCCTGCGCTGTATCGTTCCACTGCGGAATAGCCACGTGTTCGAAATCCGAGCCATCCTTTCTCTTCCAGTTTCCTGGCTTGCCAGTCAGTCTCTCGGCGACGGGGCTCATGCGAGAGAGCTTCTCGTTGATCTCGTCGATGTCTTCACCCTTGTGCGACTTGACCATGAGCTTGTGATAGTCGGAGCCCTGCTGCAGAGGGAAGAGTTCCTCGCGGTAGCTCTCCATCATGATTAGTGCCACGTGCTTGATCTTGACATCGCCGCCCTTGAGGGTGTCGCGGATAACGTCAATGATGTCGGTGTCGAGGTTGGAGATCTTGAGAGGGTCGAGAACGGGGTTGTAGAAGGTACCATCGGCTTTGGGGACTTCGCAGGCATTGCTAGGGCTTGCTGCTGGCTCCTCGTCCACGGTCTTGTTGGGCTTAGAAAGCCACTTGGAAAAGCCGGCGGGGATGTCGCTGGGTAGCCATTCAGGGACTGTATCTCGGTACTTTTGTGCAGCCTCGCTATTGTTACTGGGTGTCCATCCGGGGAAGCGTCCGTTAGGCTCCTCCCAATTATCGGAAGTGATGAGATCAGGGAGAGGCCATGCACCTTCGACATTGTTACACAGCTTGGGCGGAGACTTGAACATTTCGAGCATAGCGGCGGGGAGAGTCATGGACATCATGGTGTAGGGAGCGGCAGGACGCAGGGTCGTCGTGAGGAAGAGGAAGACAGAAATGATGGCGAGAATGATCCATGTTCGAGGCCTCGTTCGAGATTCTTCGTGAGTATCGGGGATGAGTCGTGCGCCTTCTTTACCGCCTTCAAGGTCTTCGTCAAGTTCGCTGTCGGAGTCATAAGCCAGTGACTGAGGGGATCGACCGTTTCTGTGTCGGAACCACTGCCAGGCTGAGTAATTGTTAGTATTAATTGACGATGATTGAGAGAGCAATGTACCATGTACAACAGGCATTCCAACCGTTGCAATTAATGAACCGATAGCCCTGTAGAGAAACCATTTCGCAACCCACGCTACGACGACGATGAGAGCTCCCGCCGCAAGGACAGAGTTAAGCCCACTAAGCAGAATCTTCATTCCATCTTTATCGCCAGCATAGCTCAATGCCTCAGACCATTTCACTTCGTTACCCGTCGAATAAAAGAAGCCCAGTTGTGAGGCCGATGCGCCGAGAAGAATAAATCTGCAATTATTAGCCGCGGTCGATTGAAGCGAAGCTGACGAGAGGAACATACGAGAATATGCAGCCTAAAACACAAGCTCCAAAAGAGAAAAGGCCCTTCTGCTGCCGCAGCGCCAGGCGCGACAGGCAAATAACTAAAACATCAGGAAGTAAAAGCGAGGGCAGAAAAAGGACGAAAGCGCCGGGAGAGATTGTCTTGGCGTGGATGGAAAGGTGGACCAGTTTAGTAAACGTCAATGAAACAAATATCGTCGAAAAACAAAAGGGAACGAGTGTCGCAAACATGATGGATTGCTCTCCAGTCGAGACAAGAGAAGGAACGAAAAATTAAAAAATAGATGAATATTCCATGGAAAGAGGTTCGAGAAAGAGGACAGGAGAGTAGAAAAAAAGAGAGCCTCAAGAGCAGAGCAGAAAAGGATCCGAGGTTGTTTAAAAAAAGGATCACGGTCGTAAAATCTGACATCCATTGGGCCCCCTAACTAAAAAAGGTCACTAAAACATCAAACTAAATGGGGGAATTAACAGTAAAAACAGCAACTGCTCGCGTGTTGTGTGTGCCACAGGCTCAGGCTGGCCCAGCCCAGATTAAATCTGCTACGTAACATGAAATAACCATGACTTGTTCATTAGCTGAATACGGACAATTTTGCACATCCTCGCTCGACCCCTGGCGTCGGTCACTTCTGCATTGGATCCATGTAGGGCTAGACGATGGGTGTAGGCCAGTGGCGGTTTCAAGGCTCGTATTTCTCATCTGCCACTTCAATCTGACTAAACGGCTCCGTCTAACCGAACGCTCCCCTGCATCTAATTGGCCACCAAGAGGGAGGATGCAGAGTAAAATTAAACAGCACGGCACAGATTTGTCGCCAAGCTAAACAGATTCGAGCCGGCGCCGGAAGGGGAGTCAGTTACGCTTCAGCGAGTAAGAACAAGGTCACGCGACAATGCAAGGAATGGGCTATTTTGTCTGGGCGCTTGCTTTTTTTTTTTTTTGCGAAAGTTCTCTCAATTTTGAAGTGATGAGCCACGGGCGGCGACTCGTTTAATGATGAGGGGCCGGCATGGCTTGAACGAGGCGTCGATAGTGTCCGGCCCAACAAGTCTCCTTGCTGACGGCATGTTGATCAACAACAAATCAGCACATGCAGAAAACAATGCATTTCTCTGCATGAGGGCATGAAATTGGTTGCAACACTGTACGTACGTACATACAATTCTCTCAGCTTCTTCCCCAGAAAAAAAAGAAACCTTGCATGGCCCAATGTCGTCGGGCAAAAAAGTCCCCCCCCCTTTATTCCCAGGCTGACCTGCGCAAAAAAAGCCGCTTAGCCGACTCTTCCCATTTTTAGCTCCCCCCTTGACCAATGTTAATGTTAATGGGGTCGAACCATTCACTCATGGAACAAGTTAATTTCACGCTAGGCTGCGCCATGATTCCTTTCTCCAGGCGGAAACGCTGCGCTTTGTCTGCACCTTCACCTCTTACCCAAATATTACACGATGACTGCTTTGGTGCGCAAGGCGCCTTGGTTTTTTCTTGGCCTACCCCTGAGTATAGTCGTCGATCGATCTCTTGGCGAGCGTGGAGAAGTTTGTTTTGGTCTGGACAATGGCCTTGTTGACCCCATGCAAGGGGCTCTCTCAGCTTTGGACTCTGGTGTCGCGTGTCTCTTGTGTTTGGTCCGTTCGTACATAAGAAGAGGGCCCTTTTGCTTTGCTCTTGAAATGAGGTTTCACTTTGCCCTTGAGGAATGGATTTACTGCAGGGTTGACACTGACGCCTCAAAAGGCCATTAAGCTCGACGCGGACTCCATGAGAATCTACCCACTAAAGTTCTCCATTTGCTGACTGTTACAGCGGCCCGCCAGCGACACCTCTGCCTAAAGTTTCCCGCTGAGTTTCCAGAGTGACCAGTAAAAGATTAAATATTCATCAGCACAACGACGCGCGCCACAGATGAAAACTGCTCTGGCAGCTCAAAAATGATCTGACTATTTTTGAGCGAACAGGACTCAGTTCAGGCACCAACCAACATGTCTCTGGCTACTTTTCCACAAGGAAATACGTAAGCAAGGATGCAGATTAGCCATACGAGAAGGAGGATTGAGCCGCCCTAGCCGAGGTGGTCAGAAACTGGGCTCAGCAGCTGACATTCCAATTCAGGACATCAATTCTTCAGCCAATTTCTATGGCTGTCAAGCAAAGGACTTTTGCTCGCGTGACTACGCCGCTATGCATTGCTCTTTTCATTGATCGACGCTTTTGCACAAAATCAAGGAAATAACGAATTCACAATGTGGCTGGCTGCACGTTTACGTGTCAAATCATCTTCGAGGTTATCGGCACTTCTGCCAACGTCATTGTGTCTGTTCCCCGGATTTTTCCATGGTGATAGCCACAGTGGCGTCCGGTTACCCGGCACAACGGCCTTAGCCACTGGAGCTTTTTAATGCGGTTGCTGTCCGAGATCTACGGGAGTGCTGTCAGATAGATTGACAGTTTTACTTGGTTTAAAAGTTTGTTTGAGATGGTGCTCAGTTGCTATGGATGTTGCGGATTTTTCCACTTTTCATGGCAGTGTTTATCGTCTGATTCTGAGACATCTATTTTGAGATGTCGGTAGTGGAAATGGTTAGGGTCGGGACTAACAGAAGACTCTCCCTGTCGGTGGTTCTAGAAGTTCCGTCAAGGGTTCTAGACGTAGCTGTTCTTTTCCGTTCAATTGCAAGTGACACCTTGGCTCGTACAATTATACCACTTTAAATGCTTCATTTCGAAGTTGAAGCCGCATCTAGTCGTTCCGCTGAAGCGTACGGTGTCAGGCATGCGAGTGAGTAGCCGAGCGATTCGTCATTCCGCTACGAACCGTGAAGACTCGTCTAGACGGCACTTGTCAGTAGCGTCTCATGGTGCCGTATAACCTTATCCAAGCCCTTGAGGCTCCGCAAGCTCGAGGGATAGATCTGTTGATTCTCCATAAGACCATAAGCGACAAATTGTTGATGTCACCAGTTGCCGAGCAGAACCTGGTTTATGTGTTACTAGAATGGATGAAGTGATCATTTAGGCGATAGAATTCAATTAGATATCAAATACCCTTTATTATCTTATCCGTTGTTTGAACACAACAGGGAATCGCTTGCTCGGTTAAATCAGCAAGGGCATCATTATTGAGATACTCACCGAGTCGCTCAGAAAGCTCGCTTTTCTCGATATTTGCACCGAGAGTGTCCGAATTCGCTATTTTTCATCCGCAAGCACGCAACTTCATAATTTATGGTTGAGAATCTCTCGCCAGTATGGCATCATGAGGAAGTGGAGATAGTCGTGAAAATCACGCGTTGTGTATGGCTCAATATCGTTGCATCTCCAATGAAATGTTACAATGGCGGGGTTGAAGAAACGACAACACTCTAGATAAAGCCTTCAAGTCAATCATTCTCTGAATCACCTCCCATCAAATCCTGCTGTGAAGAACACATCGATTGAGAACATCAAAATGGCCATTCAGAAAGTCGCTGTCGTTGGAGTGAGTTATTTACCCTAGAGGATCATCATGGGTAACTAGGCAGGGAACTAACCTCGCCAGGGCTCTGGTCTTATCGGATCAAAAATCGTGGACAGCCTTCTCAAAGCTGGCTTCGAAGTTACAGCTATCACCAGAAATGAGTCCTCTGCCACTTTTCCCGATAAAGTAATCGTGAAGCGTGTCAATATAACTTCGGTTGACTCGGTCAAGGAAGCTCTGGCGGGTCAAGACGCCGTCGTGTCAGCTGCCGCAACTGCTGCTGCTGGAAGCCAGAAGATCATTATTGATGCAGCCATCGCAGCAAAAGTCCCACGATTTATTCCCTCAGAATTCGGAATACCGTCTCGTCAGAATCGCGATACCAAGATTGGGAAGATTCTCAGTGCCAAGATCCAGAATACTGACTACTTGATTGAACTTGCTGAGAAGCATGATTGGTTCTCTTGGACTGGTCTCTCCAATGGATTGTTCCTTGATTCGGTATGGTGTCTGACTTCGACTGAAGCCGTAGAGCTTTCTAACTGGGTTGTAGGGTCTCAAAAGCGACAGGGGATTCATCAACATCAAGGATCGCAAGATTCGCATCACCGACTCAGGCAACGAACCCTATTCCACAACTTCACTCGCCTTCGTCGGCGAAGCTGTAGTTGCTATTCTAAAGAAGCCAGAGGAGACAAAGAATAAGTATCTCAACATCGCCGGTGTAACGACAACTCAGAATGAGGTCCTGAAGATCGTCGAGAAGCTCACTGGTGACAAGTTTGAGGTTTCTCACGTCACTGGCGCTGAGCAGGAGAAGATTGGAGACGAGAAGATTGCCAAAGGAGACTTTAGTGCCTTTGGTAACTATCTCGAGCAGTTCCTGTTTGCCGATGGTGCTGGCCACGCGTTGAAGGGCGATGAGAATGCAATTGGGTTGCTTGGGCTGAAGGAGGAGAATCTTGAGGAGGTTGTCAAGAATGTCGTAGCTGAAATCAAGTAAACTTCAATCTAGAGGAGAATATGATTCATGCATTTCCTTTACGCATCGGGGTCGAATATGAATTATGTAAGAAATAATTGGTCTTTGTCGCCAGGTGCATCGTTATGTCTATTTCTTGCTAGAAGAGTCAAGAAAGCGGATGGTATTTCTCAGACTCTTAACATTGGGAATCCCATCTGCTTCTGCCTTCTCAACATCAACATTTCCAATTCTACCATCGAATCCATGCTCCGCATCCTCCAGGAAGTCCTTTTCAACCTCAACACCCGCCTCACGAAGCTTCTTCTCAGCTACGATACTGCAGTCTACTGTAACAGCAGAGTCGTTGATGCCATGCAGCAAGAATGTGCGGGGAATCTTGGCAAGATCGCCGAAAGACAGAGGAAACAATCGTCGGTGTTCTTCGGGGATGGCATCGATGCCCTTGCTGGCGATCTCGCGGCTGAGGCCTTCAACACCAGTCATGTAGTCTGGGAAGAGGGCGTCGATGTGAAGAGCTGATGCAACTTGGAACCGTGGGTCTTGCTGGAAGTTCTCGGGCGGGGGATACCCAGAGGTGGCTTTCCGATCATCGTTTTGCTTTGTCCGGGGAAACTGGCCCAACACCGAGGCGGTGTCAAAAGGCGGTGCGCCCCAGATATTTGTACCGGGAGTCGTATATCTGGGACCAGCCGCATCGAGCATTCCATAGATGAGAAGCAGCGCGTCTGGCTTTTGCTCGACAGCATTCGCAGTCGTCAGTGCGAGATATCCTCCAGCGCTGGAACCAGCCAGCAAGACAGGTCCAATAGGACGTCCAAGCGTATCAGCCAGCGATGAGCGCACCCAGTTGTACGCATCGATGGAATCATCAACTGATGCATGGGCGGTAGACTCTGGGACAAGGCGATAGTCAGGGCTCACGAATATCCATTTCCGAGAGGTTGCAGCGTTGACAAGCCAGTATGGAGGAAAACTGTATCTGTCCCCGACGATCTAAGCACATGTTAGAAACGTTTGAATATAGCTAAACCATACTTACGAGGAATCCGCCGTGGATGTGAATGAGAACAGTCGTCGGCGAATCATCGGCTTCCTCTGGGTACACGACATCAAGAACGATGTCGCCATCGGGGGTAGATTTGTATGGGATGGTCTTGTACGTATAGCCTCTGAGGCTGTGGAAAAGAGATGTGGCCATTTTTAGGAGTTTCAGGGAGTGTTTTGAGGTACAGTATTTAACAATCGATCGTTGATGAGGATATAGAGGTTTAAGTAACGGTGGTGGGGGAGCTCCAAAAGATCTTGCGCGCTCGGTGAAGCTCGGTGTTCCCCCGCACCCGACGCGCCGGATTACGTGACGCCCATCCCACTTGAAGAACCCAGCGGCATGTCACCAAGTCCAAATAACTAAGCAAACCCAGCCAAAGCTTATTACTAAATGCCCTCTACATTTCGCTGTCACTCATACTACATTTCGCATTTGTCCCGTTCTGGAGCTTAGCGGACTTAAGACCCAACCCTTTGCTTATCGCCAACCCGAGAATGATACTGTCGGTATTCCGAGGTTCTGGCTGGTCTCGAAATAGGTGTGATTACCTAGTCTTGTTGATCAAATTGCGAAAGTTTCCTTCGATATTGACAAGCGGCGTGAAGGTCTCAGATGGCGAGTATCACAGGTCAAAATTTCTATGATCGATAGTCAGGAATGAGCTTTGGGAGAATGCGGCTCAGATGCTGCTTGATGGAAATCAAAGGACTCGAGCATTATGAGAACTCCATGTTCCAAGGACTGAGGAGCCTCTTTGTACTTGCCTGAGCCAGCGGTGATTCATCATCACAACCTTCAAAAATATCGGCATTTCTCTAACCAAGGAATCTCCAAATATCTACATACAAGTGTTCCTGGATCTCTGCTCGAGTCAAATCACGTAAATTCGACGGGAAAAGTGGCTCTTATCAGCCATTTTCGCCATATATAATCACGGGTTTGACTAGAAGACCAACAACCTTCAATGCCTTAAAAGACGATCGGGTAGACAATGGATCACGTGAAGGAGTACCCTATCTCTGCCTTTCCAACTTCTTTCCCGCGACAGAAGATTCGACATACCAGTACACCAACATCGTCGTCACTGAGACGAATCGTCAAGGTGAGTAGTAGCTGATACCAATGAATGCCATTGGCGTCTTGGATGGACTTAATCTTGGTCTTGTCAATGCCAATGTCATCGATGGTGTACAAAACCTCGCCAACTTTCTCGATTCCTAGCTCATCGTTAGCTCCATGGTTCTTATCACGGGAATTTTCACCCACGCTCGTTTTCAATAGTCTCGGGTGCCTCATCCAAGCTGCACGAGTAAAGATCATGCGTATGCTTTCCATCAAAGTATTCTGAGAAGTGCGAGTAGAAACTTGTGCTAATCTCAGTGTCGTCGTCGAGGAGAGCACCCTGTAATTTCATTAGTCTAATATTCCCTCACCAATATTACCTGTTGAAAGCTTACCTTCGCAATCTCCCAATCCATGAAGCCAGATAGGTTTTGCTCCTTGGTCCAGGGATCATTCCACAGTCTTCGCTTGTTCTCATCAAAGTTGAAATGAACTGCGGGATCATAGGTGCGGGAGATGCTATGTCCATAGTGTCGACGACACTTCTTTTGTCTGACCATAGAGCCCTCGACGCCTCGCAACACTGCACCGCAGACAACAGCTGCCCAACTGAGCCATGTTAGCTGATCCCAAAGGCTTCTTAAGAATGAGATACTTACGCGCCTGTCCAGGGTGTTGTAAGCCGTATCTCTTGCTCAGAGCACCATTCAAGTAATCTCTCCTTGACATAAGGCGAAGAGCCAAACCCCCCAACCAGACACATAGTCTTGATTACTGGCTCCTTGTCTCTCTTAACTTGATCAACCTGATCCTTCACGAGCTTGAGAATAACGTCGATTACCGGATCAAAAAGACTCTTCATATCATCTTTGCTCAAGAGCACCCAGTTAAAGTCAGGGTCATAGTACTTCTGCATCTCTGGAGTGACTACCAGATGTCGCATCGGTAGAGTTAGTTTATAAGACTTCCTGCTCGGTGTATCGAGGCTGAAGTCTCTCTTGCGATTCTCGAATTGGTCCATGAACTGACTGCCGGGACCTACGTGCTGTGGGCCCAGGCTCGTGAACGCAGTTCCAAAGCGTTCGGAGAGCAGCTTGTAGAGATTGCGGTCCACGAATGTCCCGCCGCATTTGCCACCTGAGAGTGTGAGCATGACTGTTCCATCTGTGGATAGGGACTGCTTTACCTGCTCCGATGGCAATCTCCCTCAGCTTCAGAGAAGGTGACTTTCTGACTATTTCTGATGTCGTGATATCCTGGTCTTCTCAGTAAGATAAAAGGCCTCGAGGAAAGTTGGACTTACGACAGTACCACCGCCAAGATCACAAACCATCACGCCCGTGCCGACCTAAGCGCAGTGTAAGCATGGACTCGAAAAGTGAGATGGCGCTACCTGCATCAATAAGATCTTCAACGTGATGAATGCTGGACTTGAGAGCCATATGCGCAGCCGCGTCTGGTTCTGTAATCAAGCTCAAACGATCAAGAGGCCTCGACGCAAAACCAGCATCCAAAGCAGCAGCTCTAGTGATCAGCTTTGCTCTCTCCGTCCAAGTCGCCGGAACAGTCAGCCAAAAGTCAACAGGCATCTCCTCAAGGATATCCTCCCCAATCTTCTCAATGACAGCTTTTCTATACATAGAATGCATACCCTTGAGATACTCCGTAACCACGTCTTTGGCAGTTCTGCCAGCCGGTAGCCTCATAAGGCCATTCCCAGCGGCCTTGTTAAGATCAGGATCATCATACTCTGTCGCGAGTGCTTGATCATCCAAGAGGAGCTTGGTCCATGCGTAAGTCTTCATACCAGGTTCGATTTGATAGCCCTATGCGTTTTCGTCGAGATCGGGATTCTCATCTTTGAAGGCTACCCATGATGGAGCTTTGTGGCAGTGTTCTGCGATGTGAGTTGATGAGCCGGGATATTTTGTCCATGGGTGAATGTCTTTGAAGTCTGCGGCGTTGGAGAGCGCAAAACTGAGACCTGGTAATGAGAAGGTCAGCCAAGGGAGCTTGTCATTGAGTTGCAATGTGCTGACCTGAATATGTTGTACCGTAGTCAATGCCGACTATCAGTTTCGTTCGATTCCTGACTGCCAACATTGTGTCCTCAATTACAATATGGAAATGAACTGTAGGCCAGGCGACTGAGGCTCTGGTATCTTGATGGAATGACTTGAAATGACTTACATCATGTACGAATGGCCGGCCATCTGGCTCAGGGCGGCAGCTTAGACAGTTCGCCGAGTTTGCGGCTGATATCAGTACGCCTTACAGGGGTGGTTGAAATGCACGGGCGTTTTGCCGTGTACTGCACTGGCGTTTTTTCGGGGGCTCGGCCTTGCATATGCAGCCACTATCACGGCTGAACAGGCTAAGGTTTACAAGGAGGGTAATGGAGGGGGGGAAAAAGCCATACCATTGATTTCCAGCGGGGAGACGCCCATCCCGGGTTATAAAGAGTGCTTTTGTTAATTGAGTCGGGGATGATTGTATCGCCACGCCATTCAATCAACGACGTGTTTTGGCAGCATCGCAATGGGCGGAGAATCTGAGCAACGATCTGTAAGGGATGGTCCCGGTGGAGCAGCCCTGAAGGATATCGGTGACCAACTCCAACCAAAAAGCGAGGATGAGGGACCATATGAGGAGGTATTCAGTTTCAAATTCGCCGTATTCCTCTTACTAAATTTGTAACAGTCGAGATACTCCAAGATCGATGACAACAGGCCGAAATATCATCCTCCAGAAGACTCGATCATGTCTGACGTCGTTGAGACGGTGAAAACATCTAGTCATCAGCCAAAGGTAGGTTAACAAGCAACGTATAGTCGATTCTAGCCAAAACTGAGAGGCTCTCAAGCAAAACCCCGGAGTGATTGGGCGTATCACCCAGTCCCTGAACCCATTCGGACCTTCAGAGTCTTCTACAATTCCCGAAAAAGTGATTGAGAAGCAGCCGAGCCACAAATCAGAAACCTCAAGAGAAAGGAAACTTCAAAAGGAAGTAACCCAACTACAAACTGACAAAATTTCTCTGAGCGCAAGTCTCAATAACCTAACAGTCAAGTTCAATTTACAAACCAAAGATCTTGATAGCAAAAAGCGTCTGGTCAAGCAATGGGAAGATTGGAAAGATAAGTCCGATGAGCACTGGCGCAAACAAGGAGATGAGCACAGGAAAACGAAAGCCGCTTATGATCGCTTGTTTGATGATCATCACAAGCTCAAGCGAACAAAGCAAGATCTCGAAACCGAGCTTGCTGAGGAAAGAAATGAGAACAAGACTCTGAGACAAGATATCGAGGATCAAGAGGTCAAGGTTACTGAGGCGCATTCGAGGGCTATATCACTACTGGCTGGTCATGTCTCAAGCGACTTTCCTGATGATCAGGTCCGAACTGAGCTGCAGGATTTGTTTGAGAAGTGCTCTGAGTGGTGCATTGACAATCGCTTGCCGCAGATCGAAAAGGCTGAAGAGGCGCGAAACTTCATGCGTACCGAAGGTATCATCAACGATCTAGACTATGAGGAGGTATTAGTGGATGGTGGCGCAGGACTAGTGATTGATGTCGTGTTCTGAGTGTTCAGCTTGAAATGCAGGT
The DNA here is from genome assembly GCA_001513835.1 of Fusarium temperatum. Classification (NCBI taxonomy): domain Eukaryota; kingdom Fungi; phylum Ascomycota; class Sordariomycetes; order Hypocreales; family Nectriaceae; genus Fusarium; species Fusarium temperatum. The sequence goes on from LJGR01000008.1 coordinate 561,349, forward strand.
TTTGCTGTAGCGTGGAGGTTGAAATAGAACGGTCGTTTTGTAAAGCTAGTGCTTATTGTTGACGAATAGAGTGTGAATTGCCCCTAATGCGATGTTAAGCTTGATTTTGGGTGTTGCAGTGCCGGATATGTCGGCATAAAGTGATTGTGTCTAGTCTGCCTTGTTGTATTTATCAAGAGACATTCTCTTACTCTTAAGTCTAGACTTGAAGCTGGGAATTAGTGTATCACACTTGTTGAGATCCCTATAAGCTTCCACTATGACCAAAGTTGCCCAATCTTTGCCAGCAGCTCCGTCGGTGGGAACAGACACGTCGGTAAGCGACGAGTCGGAAAGCCCCCCGCCTGTACTTCTGATTGCGGTGATGGGGGTGACTGGCTCTGGAAAGAGCAACTTTCTCAGGCTCTTGACTGGCAGAGACGATGAAGACGGGCCCCAAGTCGGGCATTCACTTGGATCGTGTAAGTCAGCACTCAACTTTGTGGATGATGACCAAAGATTAACCACCAACAGGCACACAGAAGACAGAAGCCTACGAGTGCCTCATCCAGGGCCAGCAATTTGTCTTTTTTGACACACCCGGATTTGATGACACGTACCGAGGCGATGCCGACATTCTTGCTGATGTCGCTCAAGCCCTCAGCTCCTCGTACATGAACAATGTCAAGCTCAGTGGAATCATCTACCTGCACCGCATCAAAGATGAGAGAATGACCAATGCCATCATGCGAAACCTCACCATGTTCCGCAACCTCTGTGGTGACGGCGCTTTTGAGAATGTTATTCTTGCGACTACTTTTTGGGACGAGCTACAGGATGAGTCAAAGGGAGCTGCCAGAGAGCATGAGCTGATCTCTACTCCTGAGTGGTGGGGGTATATGAGCAACAAAGGCTCAAGAATTCGACGATTCCAGAATACAAGAGACTCTGCTCTTGAGATCGTGAACGAGCTTGTTGACCTCCCTGCCGTGACCCTGCAGATCCAAGAAGAGATCGTAGAGCAAGGTCTAGGAGTCGACCAAACAACAGCAGGTGAAGCTCTCAACGAAGAACTCAACAAGCTACGAGAGCAACACCAAGCCCAACTCGACTCCATCCGCGAAGAAAAAGAACAAGCCATCAAAGACCGCGACGTGCAGCTCGAGAAAATGCTCGACAAGCTCGAACAAGAAAAACAGCAATTCATGCGCCGTCTCGAGAGCGAGCAAGCAGCCCTCCACGCCGATCGCCGCGAACAGCAACGCCGCATGGAACAAGCCTTCAACGACCAACTCATCCGTCTAGAGCGCGAACGCAAGGCAACAGAAGCCAAGATCCAAGACCTGGAAACACGACTAAGTACCGAGCGCGCAGATGCCAACGAGCGATTTCAAGCTGCTATGGCAGAATCGAACCGCATGGTCAGCGCTCTGAAGCTCGAGATGGAGACGGCGCGTGCGGAGGATAGGGCGGAGTATGATGAGACGATTAGGAAGATTGAGGAGAGGCAGAGAGGGGCGGTGGATGAGGCGGGGAGGTGGAGGGGGGAGGTTGAGAGGTTGAATAGGCAGATTAGGGATGCGAGTACGGCACAGGTTGCGGCGCAAGGGCTGGAGAAGAGGAGGATGGAGGCGAGGATTAGGGAGTTGGAGCAGACGAGGAATACGAGTAACACGAACTTCTGGGATGTAGTTGGGAATATGTCGAATGTTGCTACGGGGATGTTGCTGCATTTGCTATGAATAAGCTAGCTGGTGTTCAGCGCGCATGACTATCTGGCACCTCAAATAATGGATCTGAGGGACAGGACCTCAAGGCATCGCCGTATTCTTTCTTGACATAATCCCACTCTGGAGATGGACATGACTCTCTGATGATGTGAAAGTCTTCAGATCCACATCCCTCACGACATATCAGCAGATTTCCCCTGCTTGTTCTCTGTGGACGACCGAAGTCTCCAAAGACGATGTACTCGAGTGACTTGATGCCCTTGTAAGAAAAAGCCCACTCAACAAATGCCCAGAACATAGGTTCCAGATACTCATTAGTAGGATTATCTCCTTCGTCTACTGCCGGAGTATCATCAACTGGTTCATCGTCGATTATCACCATAATCCCCCACGACCATGTGTACTCCATATTCTTACGCGATTGACGAACATGAACGACCTTCAGACAATCCTTCCTAGAAAATGGATTCAATACATCTAGCTAAGAACTCAAATTCAGTATATGAAGAGAGTATAGTCTCAATGCTTACTAGATGAATCGGTTCACAAGACAGCCCAATGAAGTTGAGATCCAGGTCATATAGAGGAGACGAAGTCGGATCATCCCACCACTTTCCTTATCACGTTGATTGATCATCATATTCGGCAAATCCGTCCACACTTCCAACTCCTCATCATAGAACCTTGAATGATTGACAAACCTCTTCAACGTAGAGCTGTGATGACAAACACTCTCCCATGTATACTTCGAGAGCATGTCGCCCGTCTGGTCAAGATAAAACTCTTCCAACCCTTGGAAATAGTCTAATAGAACCTCGCTTGGATCGCCGTCTTCAAACTCGTCGGTTGCTGCATCATTCTTAGGCCAAGATTCCTGGACCTCGAGCTTCTTTAACCTCGCGGGGATTCTTCGCCGTGTTATTGCTAGTACAAAATCGTACCACTGTGGACATGACAGGATTGTCAGAGACCTGAGAGCCTCAAAGTTGACAGATTGTACAAGGGTCGCGGTTAGAGGTACGTGACTGAGGACCAGAGTATGTAGGTTCGGAAACGTGATGTGTGGAGAATGTATGTCAAGGCCGAGAATCATTTTGTTCAGGTAATCTCTTACTCTCGTCCTACGTACTCTCTCGTCATCATTCCGATAACCTAATTCCTTACGCATGTGCGGCCAGTCGACTAGGTCAATTTCCAAGGTTTCGAGTTGAGTTTTGTTGTTTTTGAGAGCGGTAGCAAATACTCTGAGGTTATCTGAGCTTGGTCCTATCCAACTGAGGCTCAGAAGGTGATGGAAGGCAGATAAGTCGATCTTTCGTTCGCGGGAGTTGTAGCGTTGGCAAAATGGATATGTTGTGAGCTTCAGAGTACTAAGCGTAGACTGCTGACGGGTGACAATGCCGTTGCTTCCCAGGATGGGAGTCGGTATACACGTTCCTAGATCCCAGCTTGGTTTGGTTCTGTCAGCCCTTGTTCGTGGGATTGCTGCAGGCAATCGACGAACCTGAACGATGCCAACTGCTCCTCCTCAAATTTTTCGAGTAGCGAGAGGATGACTTCCTTAAACTTCTCAAAGGACCCTAGTGTGTCGACGGTTGCTTCATCATTTGCTTGGCAGGTTTGTAATCTTCGATCATGCGGACAAGCTCTTGCATTGTTCTCAGTTACAAATCGTAGACTGATAGATTTAGTAAAAACTAATCTGCCGAGAGGCAAGCCGTCGATATCGATTCCGTAAACGTCGTTCGTACTCCATGCCGGGATAATTACAGACGCCCAGAGGGTCGGCAGAGTAGAAGAATGGAAGTGTTTTGACGTCTGAGACAGACTCTTGATGTCTTTGATAGATAACTACAGCGGGGACTATGAGATTCTATGCCATAAGGATAGTAACTTCATCTTACCTCACCGATGATGAATTTCAGCAGCTCCTGGGGAAGTCGTTCAAACATTTTCGCGTTATGGTCGGTTGAGTTGAAGGTGACGCGAGAAGCCGCACGTAATGCATGCCTGCCATGAAACTGGCCTTGTCCAATCAGTTACGAACGATAAGCGGTCTTGTGGCTCCAAAGATAAGCAGTCTCATCAATCACGTCACTCATCGCGCCAATCTCAAATCTCATGTTCAATCATTATTGATCTATTCTCCATATCTAGACCATTTCTTTTTTCTTCCCCTCAGCCTTATGAGGCAATTGAGCTCCAGTATCTATAGATGACTCACTGTTTAAGCCTCCGAATGAAAGTTAAAAGCTCAATGGCCTCATAAACCCAAACTTTTATTTACCTCTCACGGTTGAAGGTTGGAGCAGGCTTGGGCTTGTTATCGAGAATCTTCTCAATCTCCTCCAAAACCTTATCATCGATCTTCTTGTAGATCTCAAGCGCCTTGAAGTTGTCCTCGAGCTGCTCAACCTTTGTCGCACCGAGAATGACAGTGCTGACGTTGGGGTTCTTGAGGGCCCACGCAAGAGAGAGCTGGGCGACGTTTCCGCCGAGACGCTCAGCGACTTCGGAGAGCTTCTTGACCTTTTCGATCTTGGCCTTGCCGGCTTCGGTTTGAAGCTCGTTGACTGTGTTCTCGAAGAAAGCCTTGTTGGTGGCGAATCGTGAGTCCTCGGGGATGCCGTTGTTGTACTTGCCGGTCAAGAGACCCGAGGCGAGAGGGGACCAGATTGTAGTGCCGTACTCGAATTGGTTGAAGAGAGGAGCATACTCGACCTCGAAGCGCTCACGGTGGAAAGCGTTGTACTGAGGTTGCTCAACAACTATACTAATATCAGTATATGTCACCATCCTCGCTATTAAGGAACTTACCAGGAGCAATGAGGTTGTAGCGCTCAGCAATGTGAGTAGCCTCGGTAATCTGAGCAGCGGTCCACTCAGAAGTACCCCAGTAGTACGCAAGGTTCAAGTTGCGAATGACCTGAGTAAATCCCTCAACAATCTCTTTCATGGGAGTAGCGTAGTCGGGACGGTGAGCAAAGACAACATCGACATAGGGCTGCTCAAGACGCTTGAGAGAGCTCTTGAGACCCTCGACGACGTGCTTGCGACTGAGACCTCGAGTGTTGGGCTCCTTGCGGCCAGTACCGAAGAAGACCTTTGTGGTGAGGACGTACCTAAACTAGTCAGTATAGGTCGAGGTTTGGAGGCTTGGGATATTTACTCATCACGAGGCCAGCCGAGCTCCTTGAGGGCACGACCCATCTCAACCTCAGATTCACCATTGGCGTAAACCTCAGCGGTATCGAAAGTGTTGACACCGTGATCCCAGGCCTTTTGGAGAATCTGCTTCACGATATCGCCCTTTTGCGTACCGCCGTATGTCAACCAGCCACCAAGACTGAAGACACTGACCTTGAGACCAGTAGGTCCCAGGTGGCGGAACAGCATGTCCTTGGGGTCGTAGGCGGTTTCAACAGGCATTTTGGCGATTGATTTGGAAGAGAAGGGATGGGTATGAAGGTTTGACGGTAGGAGGAGGGGCGTTTTTCTTATATAAATGGACTTGATGTCATTCTGGATGGTCCAAGCGAAATGAGGGGTATTAAGATGGTTGATACAGCGATGATGGCTCCACGCAAACAACTGACGACAGTTTAGCGTAGCAGCTCTCATTCTCAAGCCAATCAGAGGACTCAATGCTTGGGACTGCCCCTTATCTCAAACAGCTAACGTCTTGTTATTGGGGGGTTAGTATTAATAATTCAAGATAGCGGGGCACAGGCCGGCGAACAGTCACTCACGAGCTTCAATGACGCCTACTGCATATGAGATGATAGAGTTTGGCACACACGCATTCTTTCCAGTTGCCTATTGTGCTTGGTGTCATCGGGGTTCTTATTAAGTGCTTACACTGAGTTCTTTACCGTTCCATCTACCGAATTGCTTATGACATCAAGGTTGAGGATTACACTTAAAGCCGAGCCTAAGTCCGGGCTAAGGCCACGTTTTCCCCTCATTGAGATGAACCTTGTTATCGATCAGGGTGATTGATGTTTTATTGACCTCGGTACGCAGTTGACCCGGTTATCTTCATGGCCCCGCACAAGCTCATCATTCCAAACGTGGATGAAGCGCTGCCCGTGAAACCTCAGCGACCTTTGCATGTTCCTAGAGCAACTCGCATGCCCTTCCACATAGGCGCCCAAGCACCAAACACAGCAGTGACACCAGTACAGATAATCATGGGTCCGTATTGCGTCGCGTAACCAAGTGCTTCGTTGGACAGGTGTGCTTTTGCTTGGAGCAAGGCGCCGCTCAGTGGCCCGGCGGTGACAAAGCCGATACCGCGTCCGCCCATGAGCATACCGAAAATGAGAGCTGAGTCAGCGGCAGAGTCGTCTTTTTGGATGTCGGTTGACATGTTGGACCACGTTGAGCTGAAGCCGCCGGCGAAGAACCCGTAGATGATGACAAACACTACCAGGTTTGCAAGGTCAAGGGACAACCCCCATAGAAGCCAGATTGGCAGGGCGCTTCCAATGGAGGCGATTGTTACGGCTTTTGTTGCTGAGAATTTGTCTCCCAGCATACCGTGTACGATACCTCCGGGGACGGATGCGACAGAGAATAATGCAAGAAGAATTGGACCGGTGATGCTGGGTAGACCAATTGTTGACGCATAGCTAGCCAGGTACGTGCTTGGCATGAGGTATCCCAGTGATTGTATGATCACACCGGCCTGCATCATCCAGAAAGATGTATGGCGGAGGAAGCGGAACGATAGCGGCTGAACTTGAACCTGAGTGTGCAAAGGGATTCGCGGTTTGATGAAAACGAGTGTTGGGAGCGTCATGGCAGCTGATGCACCCGCCCAGGCCAAGAGAGTAGCCTTGAGACCGATCCGGCGTAGGAGAGCATCAAAGATAAATGGCATCGCAATACCTTCACTCCGTCAGTGTATAATCTTTGAGCGGATAGCTTGGAGTCATACCTGTCCCCGACTTGCCAGCCCACATAACCCCCAACGCCATCCCCTTCCTCTCAACAAACCACTCATTCATATAATGCGAAATCGGACAAAACAACAACCCACAGCCAATAGAGTACAGTGCCCCCTGTGTAGCGATAAGTCCCGCAATAGTGTTCACAAACGCAGAAGCAGTGAGACTAGCGACCGTTACTGCAAGACCAAGCGGCCCGCAAAGGTGTCGCAGCCGCGGATACCGCGTGAGGATGAGAAAGGCAAACGGCATCATGAGATACATTACACCCTGTTGCAGTGCTCCGATGGTGGCAATTGTTCCGGACGATGCTGTGCTGATGGGACTTCCGGGTCGGCTGTAGTATTCTTGGAAGATGCCGAAGGAGACGGAGTAGCCTGTTGTTTGTTAGTGTTGAAGTGCATTGGGGAGGAAGTTGGGTACCCCAAATTGGTAGCTGTGCCATTGTGCAGCACATTAAGGCTAGATACGCATCTTTGCCGTGGTCTGTAGGCGGAAGTGAATCCGTCGGTGACTGAGAAACGTTTTCCTGGCGTTCAGTGTCAGGCGGGCTATCAGTCCCACACCGCTGTTCCTGTTCCTGCAACGACTCCATGGCATAAGCGGTCTCTGAGGAAGATGACATCTTCGCAATCAATTGTTCGATAGTCAGTAGTCAATACTAGAGTAATCAACTGCGGTTAGTCGGAAGGATCGAGGATGAAGGGTTGGCTTTGCGACGGATATAAGCTCATAATGCGCCCTTGCTTTGACAATCGTGTTGACGTAGCCGATCGGGATCGGTTAGTGATCGACGTGTTTGCTCTCTGTTTGGGGACTTTGTGCAACACGACCAACACCACAGCAACGTTGCGAACTCGGAGCACTGCATATCTCATGCAGCGTTTTCTTGTGAAAATGAAGTCATAATAAGCGTGTCGAATTGATTGCTATTTATGCCTATTCGCTATGTGAGACGTTGTATGTTTTTGTGCACACAATTTTGCTTGGTTGCAATATCGCTTCCTCGCTCTCATTATCCAACGTGTTTCCCATCACTCCACTGCAAATACTCCCTGTCGTAATTTGCGTTGTCCGACTCACGGTGTCGGGGTACGTCGCGAGTTCCAACGAACCGCACGTGTCGAACTGGGTGTACCCTGTATGCTTCTTCCTCTGTACTTTATGCAGCGAATCACTCGAAGGAGGCTCCGAATTGCCCGAGTCGCCGGAAGAGCCCATCCATTTCGGCGCAAAGCGTTTGAAGAACTTACGAAATGTCGGCATGCAGCCGCATATAATGAAGAGGTTGACCTCCACGAATGACCAGACATTTGCTGGGGCTGCGATCCATGGGATATCTAATGCTCCCAAGAGGGAGGGTAGGTAGATCATGCGAATTATGGATGTCGTGACAGTTCTGCCGCTGTTAGTCGTCGATGGTGTTTTTGGCCGTTCTACTTACATTGTAGCAATGCCGAGCATGATGCCCAAGCCAATCTTCTGTCCCAGCGGCATCTTCAACTTGACAATCATCGGCATAGGAATGACAAAGAGAACGATATCTGAGATGATATTGGCGACAGCGATGATGATATACATGACCGCATAGTTAATACATTTTCCGCTAGCGAACAGGTATGGATCCCATGCTGATTCTCTAGGCCGACATCCGAACAGCAACAGACTGGCGATGATAATAGTGTATAGAACAACGAAAGCGATGGTCACAAAGATCGCTCTTCTAAACCATTTCTGCGGCGATACTTGAAGGTAGAACGTCAAGAGCGAACTTTTCGTGAGGCCATTGCAGATGATGAAGGCTGGAGCGGCGATGTAAGAACTCTGTAAGGCGTAAGCACATTACCGTAGCATTGGGGTGGGGATCATACCAGCATATGCTTTTCGAAGACGTCAATCGGCATTTCCCATGCATGATGACATAGGCCTCCGATTGATATTGACCCTTGAGACATTAGCAGAGGCTTGGGACAGCGAAGAAGTGTACTCACATATCTGAGCCGATTGCATGACAATAGAGAAGAGCTTAAAGTCACAATTAGCCCTATATACAGTCTGAATTTTCGCCTGATGTCATACCCATGCCAGTGTGATCAAGACTAGGCCACCAGGTCAGCTGCAGCTCTCTCAATCTGAGCTATCACATACCATCGTCGATCTTCAATCCGCGCGTAATATAATACTTTACATATAATCTCTGCAATAGACACAAAATTGCTAGAGACCCGAGGATGCCAAAGATGAGAAAATGCTTGAGTGCATCTTGCTGTTGAGGCTTGTCAAAGTCGACGACGTATCCTTCCGGCGGCGGTAGAAACGTGATCACACCGTTGGTAACTGGATAAGAAGACATGTCAGATATGATGTATTCATATCTACGGGAAAGAATTATCTCGGTGTTTTATGTAGGGATGATGATTTGATCAGTGCGTTTTGTGTTGGTTCATTGCTATTCAACTGTAAATCCGAAATCCTCACCTGGTGAGTTTGCTGAGCTAGTGGATGGGAAACTCCACTGTGAACAAACATTCGCAATGGACGAGGGATGTAGAGCCAACAGACCTTGGTCGTCTTGGTCATTGCACCGTCACGTTTACCCCCGAGCTGTAGCTGGGAGACGCACCTCGGGGGGCTAGAAAACTCAGACTTGGATAAGAGATATCCTAAACTTAGTCGAGATTGATCTAAATTTATCCTAAGTTACCTAAGTCTTTTTGTCATTTAGGATCAAGGTCGTGAGTATTCTTTCCTCCCCTAGACGCATTAGCTGAGGTCTCGGGGCTTCATACAGAAACATCCGATGTCCGTACTCCTGCTGTCGGAGATCGTCAAGGCCGTTGGTAATTATCGTTCTAGTGCAAGTCTCATCACTCATGTCTCAAATGTTTGTCCAGGTGATATGTCCCGAAATGGGTGTCAATAGGAGCATATGGCCCCTCCCATTGGCGGGCCGAGTCAGCCATCTCTTGGCTAGAGGATCGGGCCAGATCCGGGTGACCAAGAGGGATCTCACAGAATTTACAGTTTGTTTATTTTGTGCTGGCTGGTCTTTATAAAGTGAATGTTGGCTGTAGGAATGCGGAAGAGAATTCTTCAACGGATTGGACAAATGCAGTTGGGTCTCATCACGCCAACTCAACCAGTTAGGAGAGATGTGTCTGACGCTTCGGAAGGTCAATAGAAGTCTATACAGGGGTTGTAGACTACGTGCTCTGCAGGGATGAGATTGAACTGAGCATTCTGGCCGATAGCCATGTCGAAACCTGCTTCTAGATCTTGTTGGTCGAAGGAATCTGACACCAGATGCCAAGGTTCAGGCAGATCTAATGCAGCCCGACTCCCTTATCACATTCTCGTGACGTCTCGCCGATGGCTGTTCTCGTCAATAAATACCTCTAATATCCGTAGAAGTATCTTGTGGCAGTGTCCTTCAGTCTCATCCTCTCACTCAATCAACATACGCAACATGAACAGACTAACTTCTCTTTTCTTTATCGCCACGGCCCTTGCCGGCAATGCGTATGCATCACCTAAAGGCCCTCATTCAAACACTGGTCTGCTCCAGATGGTTACCTACGTCAAGCGTAATCCCAATATGACACTGGACGAATTCTGGCAGTACTGGGACACTCAGCACGCTCCCAAGGTGATCCCTCTGGCAACCCACTTCGGTATCGCTAGATACCAACAGGTAAATTGGCCCCGTTACCATTCCATATTCGAAACTGGGCCGAACTGACATTCTGTTCCTCAGGTCCGAGTAGCTGGAAAGATCGTCCCTACCGATGCCGGCGCCACAGAGCCAGTATCGAATGAGCTGGTGGACTTTGATGGAATTGCCATGTTCCTGTACGAGTCATCGGATGTTTTGATCGATATGCTCTCCCATCCGTACTATGTCAACGTCGTTGAACCGGATGAGCATGTATTCATTGATAAGTCAGCTTATGGAAATGGCATGGTCGCCACCTATATCGGCGAGCATATCGATGCGGTGGATGATGCGAAGAGTGTTTGGAAGGGAGACAAGAAGACACTTTCGAAATACCAGAAGCTTTTTAAGAAGTATTGATCCGATGAGTGAGAAATGCATGAGGGGAACTTGACTATGGGCTCCATAGATATATAGTACACGATAGATTTTCCCTCTCACAGAGTAATTGGCCCACAAAGATACATGTATCTCAAGGTGCCTATATGTTTATCTCAGCCAGGCACCCTCAAAGTCACTCGTCCTCGCACTATCCCCTGATGTTTCCCATAATCACAACAAAGGCCTTCTGACTTATCATAAAAGTCGGCGCGGCAGGGAACCCTCCTGGCGTACGAGGGAAGACCGAAGCATCCACAACCCGAAGTCCATCCACGCCGTTGACCTTGAACTCCGAGTCAACGCAGTAGTTCCTATCACCCGCTGGTCCCATGCGACAAGAAGAAGTGGCATGGTGACTAAAAGCATCGTCCATGATACCCTGGCGAATACTCACGCCAGGCCGGGGCTCAACAACCTTGAATGGAGTGTAAGGTTCACCTGTAGCGTTGAAGATACGCATGGTATGCTCAACGCCTTCCTGTATAGCCTGAAGGTCTCGATCTCCCTTCTCAGCGAAGTAGTTGAAGTTGATCTCTGGTGCTTGTCGGGGGTCTTTTGACCGGAGGGTAATTGTTCCGGCTTGATTGCCGGGCTGCATTTTGACAATGGACCAGAACCATGATGTTGGAGGGGCCTGCCATGTAGAATAACCGGGGAAATATCCTCGAAACACAGTACCGGCCGCTCCGAAGAGGTACAGATCTGTGTCGTTTGTTTCGCTGACGCTAGATTTGTAGAGAAGTGAAATCGGAGCTGCACCTTCGCCATATGCCCCTGTATGAGAACGGTTCCATTCCTGATAGCATGTATCGTTGGCTTCAAGCGTGAAGAGACAATTCTCAAAGGGATTGTTCTCCCACGGCACAGAAGCCTCGACGGTTACGCCACCTTCATAGTTGTCTTGTAGATATTTGCCCTGTCCTTGTCAGATGTATTCGGCAACCCCCAGATAAATACTCACGACTGCTGGGAGATCAACGATGACAGGGATCTCGAGACTCTCGAGCTCCTCCCGAGGACCGATACCACTCAGCTTGAGTATCTGAGGCGTGTTAAACGTGCCACCCGCGACAATGACTTCTCTTGACGCGGTGACGTTGACCAAACGGCCATATTCAGACTCATCGTAGCGTTTATCAGCAGAGTACAACCCCTCGCCCTTGAGATACTCGACTCCGTAGGCCTGTGGTTTACCATTCTGACCGTCTTTAAACAGCACACGAGTAGCCAGAGAATCGGTACTGACAGTCAAAGGGTACCGAGCAGATCCATTTTCTGTTCTAGCAGTCATTGTCGCGTGTAAATATCGCCATGCGCCATTGCGCTGTCGAAGGCTATCCACATGGAGGGGAATTTGGTAGATGCCCGGCGAATATCGATCTTTGTCTAATCTATTGATGTCTCGTTGCATGAGCCTGCCGACTTCGGCGGCATCGCTGATCTGAATGCCCTCGGTCTGCTCAAATGCACGCTTCAAAGATTGTACGACACCAGGACGATCAGTGATGTAGGAGATGTTGTTCCGGTTGCTCTGTAGGGCTTGTCAGTGACTATGGAGTCGATTAATAGTTATAAGGTGACGCTCTAGGCTGTGAAAACAATTGAATAGGGCAGGATCTTTCTTGACGGACTTGGCGGTGAATCACAGCCATCTCGTCCGAGTACGTACCTGAATGTATCCACCAAAGCCGTGGCCCGGAGTCCCCTTTGGAGCATAAGTGCAGTTTTCAATGTCGATGAACAGCTCCCTCATCATATCAGATTTCCAGGACTCGTCGCCGGTTAGTTCAGCGATAGCATCCCAATCGTTGTCAGGTGGCAAGGCGAAGTTCATGGCATTAAGCTGAGCAGAGCCACCCAGCGTAGCCCCGCGAGGATACAGTATACCAAGTCTATCAAATCAGAACAGGTTCCTAGCTCGTGAGGAAAGGAGCTTCTTACGGTTCTGAGCCCCCGGGAGGATCAAGGCCAGACCACAAGGTGCCGTTGGATAGTCTGTATGCATATTTGGAGTCTCGTCGGGCTTGAGTCTCGTTCTGGTAATGGTTCACATAGAAGGACCATGACATGCTAGGATGCTCAGCGACTTGATCTGCCCTGGTGATTGTCAGTATTCTTTCTATGGAGAAGCCTTTCTATACTTACATGGCAGGGATCCGCTGTAAAGGCGTGTTGCCTTGATCACCACCAGCCTCTATCAAGAAGACTGAGTGGCCAGCTCGCGCGAGATTCGCACTGGGGAGATTGTCAGCAATTGTCTTTATCATAAAAAGTAAAGGCTCACGCTAAAGTCCCTCCACCAGGCCCTGATCCGATGATGATGTACTCATACTGATCTGGAGGGTTAATCGGAAGCGCAGTTGCTAGACCAGCAAGAATGCTCAAAGATGCAAGTCTCATAGTGTTGTTGTATCAATGTTATGGTCTTTAAGTTTGGAGAAATCTTAAGGATTTAGGATCTTTAAGTATTTATACCAATTTTGCATATCATTCAATTGGTAAGCCTGATATTTCAGTAGGACATTAAGAGCTTACAGACGAAGCAGACCTTGGCTTGGCAACGCAGCATTCATCATCATCACCTTAGACAAGTCCCGGGAGCAATAAAGCTCGAGACTATGGAAGATGGTGCGAAAATAAACTCATCATATAGACACCTAATCTTAGACTAACTTACCTAAATATCTTCCTCACCCAATATCAAGGTATTGAGTTTTATTGTCTTCCCCAGCCCAGGTGAGTGCACATTCAGTGAATCACAGCCCCCATAATGCCGATCGCCGGGCTGTTACTCGTATTATCCAATGAGGTTTAGTCCGACGGAGCCATTACACAAACTTTTAAGCATGTTTTTCGCGTCTTACATGGATTGGGTGGAGTGGAAGGATGCCTTGCGGTGATTGAGCGTAAGCCCGAGCCACGCGTCATCGGATTTCTGTGTGAAAAGTCATCCGCAAATCCGATCGCCAATCCGCGCTGATGCTAGAAGATCCGAGACCTCATACCACAATTCCTTTTATGAAATAAACATGTTTCCTTCTTAGTATAACAATTATGTTCTCAACGTAACTTTTTAGTCTCCTTGTAGCACAACATGCGTCGACCATCTCCAGCAAGCCAGTGTAACAGCACGATCTCCAGTTTTCATCAATTAACGGTACCAGAACACGTACACTCAATAGATAGATTATTTTCAAGGTTCCAGCGAAAGTATGGCAAATGTTTTTCTCACCTTGATTGGGTCGAGTCATCGTGCGCATCTCTAAAAGCAACTCCAGTAGCAAAACCTGTGACTCGTCAGATACAGCGCATCAAAATACTTATAATTAATTCAAGCACATATTTAGACTTAAAAACTCTTTCGCAACTTGGGATGAACTCACGGAGCGAAACTGAGGCACTGGGCTGTCTCAATTGCGATCTGAAGCACGACGAAACCATGCGTGACACTCAGAGTTACCCCTGGCCTCCTCACCAAGATGGAGCAATGCCAAGGATGAGTTACGACACTGGCCCGGATCTGACATTTGACGTTTCCGCCAACCGATGAACTATAGCGATTATCAACTAGGGCACTTACGGATCACCGCCCATCCGGTCTTCAATTCTACTCCTCTGCAGCGCGCGTATGATCACCATCGAGGATATTATGTTTTACCACAGCGCTTACACCCCAGAATAGGTTCATCCTGAAGATGAAGCATAAAATTACTCCGTGAGAAACGTCTCATGCTCACTTAGCGCCAATGAGAGTCTCTTCTGCGATGTTTCTGTCGCATACAAAGACTCGATAACACTGCCACTTATTCCAGCGTCAGTCTTGATATCACAAACTCAATTCACTTTCACTTCTTACAGCTGGTCTGTTCTCTTGCACTCACACCCTCCACCACTTTAACATCCGTCCTCTTCCGTGCATCACATCTCAAACGCAAACATGAAGTTCGCTTCTTTCCTTCTTGGCTTCGCCGCCACTGCTATCGCCAGCCCCATCAGCAAGCGCGCTGTTTTCAGTCAGACAACATACGACGATCTCTCCATCAGCGGTGGCACCGCAGGCAACGCCCAGCAAGAGGCTCTACAGAAGCTTGGCGGTCTGCCAACGGACCTGTCGACGGTGGAAAAGTCTGACTTGGACTTCCTCAACAGCGTCAACCAGATCGCGAATGATGCTGAGGATGAGGCCTTCAATCCTGCTATCGACGCAGCTTCTGGCGAAGCGGCCGATGCTCTTCAGGTAAGTTTCTCCATCGAATCACAATAGATAAATAATGCTAACAGCTTTTCAGCGTGGAAAGATTAAGAACAAGGTCTTGAAGTTGACTGCTACTATTCTCAAGCTTCAGGCTCAGCAAGCGCAGGGTGAAGATGTCGCTGATTCGCTGGCGGAGGAGAACAAGAAGTTGCAAAACAACATTTCGCAGGACAAGGATGAAGCTGGAAAGGCTTCGACGTTCCTTGCTTTTGATGCGACTACAAGCTAAGAGGTTTGAGTAATGGAGACGGGGGAAATGGCGTCAGCAGTGTAATAGGCAGGCCTACAAAGTGTATTAAATAATTCAAACATATTCAGACCAAGGAAACAAACTCGCAAGCATGTTCAGAGTTATTAGAGAGGCGAGGCAAGCATGTAAGGCTCCAAGTGTACTTGTGGAGAGGGCGGTACCATCTGAAACCCCAACCCCCAATGTTCGGCATCTCGGTTGGATGTTCCCGCGAGGCCAAATCTACCAACTCCACCCGTAACCCCACGATCATACATCATATCTTCTCTATGTAGAATATTGTCTTCAATTTCTCTTACACCATTAGATTCTTATCAACTCACCATGCTTGACTCAGATCAATCCTGGCCTTTATGGGGCAATGACTCCCTCGACGGAGCATTCGATCTCGACACCCCCGGCGATAACGCCGTCGTGACCAAGGTCAATCGCCCTTTCTTATTCGGCTATCGTCCTTCAAAACCAAACGGCCGCGGTATCCTCATTCTCGGTGGCGGAGGATATGTACAACTCATGGTTGGTCGCGAAGGCGTCGCCGTCGCAAAATGGCTCAACAGTCTTGGATTCTACGCATTCGTCCTGGTGCACCGCTTCCCGAATAGCGAAACAGGTGCCCAAGCACCGTTGGATGATGGAAGGAGAGCACTTAAGATCATGGTTAAGAGTGGACTTGCGCCAAAGGGGATCAGCATCTGTGGCCTCTCATCAGGCGGTCATCTCGGCGCTGCTCTTCTGGCAGAATATCCTCAAGTCTGGACATCGCCAGATCCCGAAATGCCTCAGATCGAGTTTACTGTATTGGGTTACGGACCTATTTCGACGAATGCAGCTGGCCGTACGATTATTGAGAACAAACCTCATCTTCCGCCAAAGGAAAAGCAAGAACTGTATGATATCGTACAGCCAGATGTTCAGCTTCGATCTCCTGCACCGCCCGTTTTCATCGTTTACTCTAACAACGACCCAGTTGTACCCGTCGTCAACGCATATCGCTTAGCAGAGGGCTTTACGAAGGGTGGAGCACCTGTTGAGTTACATGTCTTCGCTGATGCGCCTCACGGATTTGCGCTGGATAGCCCCAAGGAGTTGCCAGTATCAAAGTGGCCCGCTATGTGCGAGGCATGGCTCAAGCAGAACGATTGGATAGAATGAATATTGAATTCCCAGAGCGCAAGGCTATGGTTGTCCTTCTTGGTATCAACACCAAACGCCTAGCAAACAAAGCTAGATTTTAAAACAATTTCTTCACCTTCTCACTTCTGTGCTCGTCCTCGCCCCATCTGTCCTCCCAGAGATCTGATGCCACATACTGCCATCCCATAGGCGCACCACCCATTCCCCAACGAGTTTTCATTTCGCTGAGAGTAACTGGGTTCACAAGTTCGTAAAGCTCCAGGATCGGATAACCGTACTTGGACTCCTTGAGTCCAGCGTTGAAGTCTTCATTGCCAATACCAAAAGGCTCGGTCGGCACAGAACCTGGCTGGTGGCGGGTGTTTGGTGGAATCACTGCGATGTGTCTATTAATTAATCAGTTAGATTATTCTGATCTCTGGTAAGAGCACTGTTGGTGTGCTGGACATACGTGATTGATGAGCGGCCGCCGCCACTGCCAGTTTCGTAGAGCCAGAGACGTGAGACACCGTCCTTCAGGCGATACTTGCGATACTCGTGGTTCTTTTCTCGGCTGATGATATTGTCCAAGTGTTCAGGCTTGATTGCCAGTAACACGTCGGTTTGAACTCGCTCGGCGCAGGTCTTTGATGGTGGCATTGTTCTCAGCGCAGTACGTACTTGCTGAATGAGGGAGTGTGGAGTAGCATACCAGAAATTGGAGGCAGCTCTTATCTTATCAGGTTCGGAGTGTCTGCTCCGAGCCAATGTGAACTTTATCGTCATGGCCAATTCCTGATCAAAAGTGAAAGCTTCTGACATCTCTACGAGGTATATCGTGCCAATGCACTAAAAATCACAACTAGACGCAAAAAAACATACAACACCGGGGATTCGCTGGTCGTCACCGACCCCACTACTAATCCAGCGCTTCGCAGCTTGACTATGGGAGAGCAGACGGGATCCCGTATTTTCTGCGAGCTATGGTCGTATGTATCATAGACAGTTACTGCGAACCATTATAAAGATAGACATCAAACACTACCGCTTGGTAGAAGGATCTCATGTTCATATAGCATCGAATGAAGGGGGAAATTCCTTACTTCCATAGCTGTTCAATCTTGTCTCTCGTCTGGAAGAAATGATACTTTATGCTTCCGCCTAAGCCTCACATTAAAGTTACTCTGCTTCACAAACCATGCTGGATTAAAGTCAGTATTACAAAAGTATATCACATGGTGGGGCTTGCAGATGATGTAATGGCTCGGATAGGAGGAAGCTTACCATTGTTCAGATGCCATGTGTTATCCGCTGACGGGAACTCAAGCTAGATCCAACGTCTCAGTAAGGGCACGTCAATCGACACTGAGACTTACCTCATATCGCCTCAAAAGAGCAGGAACCATCTTGTACATCTCCAACAAACTGATGTTCTTCCCGATGCAAGTCCTCGAACCCGCACCAAATGCAAACATGTAGTTCTCCATTCGCCTCTTCTGTTCACTCGGAGCTTCAATCCACCTCGATGGTCTCCACCGATCTGCATCATGGCCGAAGATATCCTTGTTGCGATGAAGAACCCAAGCGTTTACTCCAACAATGGTACCACCTGGGATATGGTGGCCGTCGACTTCAAGACCTCGTGCGGGGACAATACGCTCTAGCATGAGACCTGCAGCGGGATGACATCGAAGAGCTTCTTTAACAACAGCGTTGAGGAACGGAAGGTCTCGAACTTCATTCCAGCTGACAAGACCATCTCCACGGGCAAACCGGCCAGCTTTCTCTTCCTCTGCGAGCTCAGACATTAAAGTCTTCATATCGTCTGGGTTGTTCATGAGATAATAAAAGATAGCTCGGAAAGTAATCGCCGTGGTATCAGAGCCTGCAAACATATTTGCTACAGTGAGTGCGAGCACTCGATCATTGTTCATAAACTCTGGGTCTTTCTGATTGGCTTCGAGGAAGCGCGAGAGAAAGTCTCGTCGGCCATTGTCTTGGTCGAACTTCAGGTCGCCGAGCTTCTCTGGATCAACTCGAGCGAGCATTCGATTGCGGGCGAATATCGCGACGGGGGAGGATGAGTTGGTGAAACCCCATTTTGTAAGCTGTAGTCTCAGCGGGTTCTTGAGGAGTAAGCTATCGAGGATCGGCAGTTGTCCGACCTACGTGGGCGTCAGATTAGTAGACCCAGTCAAGGTTGTTGCTATACATACAGGTGCTGCATAGTTGAGCAACCATTCGAGATTTCCAATAATATTGTCCACGTCTTTTCCATGGTCCACGAAGCCTAGTCTCTTGGAGTACGTTAGCTCCCCGATGACATCGAAGGCATAGTACTGCAGCCATGTTCCAAAGTCAAGGACGTCGTTCTGGTTGGCATATCGCTGGTCAAGTTGTTTAAAGAACTCGGTGGTCGTTGAGTCGACGAAGGGCTCGAAGTGAACGAGAGTGCTCATGGCATAGGCATTCGATACAGAACGTCGAAGTTGCGAATGGAACTTCTCATCTTGTGAGGTGAAGAGCGTGATGAGTCTCTTGCCGCTCTTGTTGAGAGTCTGCTGCACCGGGCTACCGCTTGTCAGCCTAGGCAACTCTTCTCATCGCCCTCGTGACTTACTAGAAATCTGACTTGGTATATCCCGAGTTGTGAGCGTAGATCGTCTGGATGGCAGCTGGATCCGCGATCGAGACCGTGTTGGGTCCGAGTCTCACGACGCTGCCGTATTTTTCATGCAGAGCAATCTGTGTCACCTCTGGTCTTCTCCGATACACGTCGAGAAAGCGCCAGAGATCACTGAACGACGCCAAAGCTGGCCCGGGAATTCCGTTCAAGCCATTGCCATATTTATTGACGAGGAGCTTTGTCACAAGGAGTCCGACAAGGGCAGCTGTTAGATACGCCCATGGGTGCTGAAGGAAGAGATCCAGGATCATTGTGGGTGCTAAGCAGGTGCCGCGATCCTTATCTGTGACGTGGTAAAACATCTTCAGTGGTCGATCCACTGCTTTTAACAACCTTCTACCCCGCGTGATACATGGTTAGTGGTTTCGCAAGGTCAACGGCACTTACCAAGGTATCGGAAGTTTCCATGCGGGGTAATTTCCGAATAACATCACCAGAATATCGGTAGCATTCCGATTTCACTCTTCCAAGCCCAGTTCTGTAGTACCTCTTGACTGAGAGTTCAGGCCACGGAGATGATTCGGGTTGTTTGGTAAGCTCCCCCGTCAATTGAACCCAAGGTCGGTAGGTATGTTACCGTGGATCTCTCCAGACATCTCATCCTCCACTGCTTGTATCAACGAGCCTGTCGAATCAGTCAGAGGCCATTGAACTAAAAGAAAAAGAGTAAATAGAGAGTATAAATAAATTATTTTACAATATAAACTACTAAACTACCTTTATTTTTACAATTTGTAAACTCTTTCTCCATATTCCTAAAATTATATTCCTTCTTTCGGTCCATTCTTCAAATAGTATATCATGACAAGTCGGATCTGTTACTCCCAAGTCAACGGAAAAAAGGCCTATTCTGCGATAGCAGTCTGATTCAACATTTTGAAGTACAATACCGCGAATTGTAGTTCTCTTTTCGTCCCAACAGAGACATATCCCTTGGATAGGATATTTACTGCTGTAAAAGTTCTCCAGACCATAGTCAGGTATAACTGAGCATGAAATTGCGATGTTCTGTCCGTTTATGATAATATGTGTTAGGTAATGGTTGAACTCTCGATTTCTGAGGTCAGGCAAGTATTCCTCTGGTATAATGCGCCCTTGGACGACAAGGAAGCCAGCTGTGACAGTACCATATTGAGATTGAGGATATGATATTTTAATATCGTGATGCAGTACTTCAAATCCTTCATCGACAACACATGACCTTGTTGATATGTAGTTAAGGTTGCCATCTGGGATGGATGCCCAAGACCAAGAGGGAGCAAAGTATCCTGCGGGTCGCAGACGGGATCTACCGTCTTCATGCCACCACAGAAGATCAAGCCAGATGTGACTTTTCCAGCAACCTGCAATGTATTCGTCTTTAATGATGATATTCAGACGTTCCGCAATACCTGCAAGCGCGGGAAGGCGGTCGTAAGGATCGGTTATTGAGCTGCGCATATAGCATAGAACCAGAGTGCTCCACAGTTGATGGGGCGAAACGGAATCAAATTCAAAGCAGACGCACGGCGCGTATTGTAACAATTCACAGCCCTAGCTCAACGGCAGTGCAGCCTGAAGCGGTCGGCTTTAGATGTGTAAAAATAATTAGCGTGCTTTGTTCTTAGTTTCCAATAGTATCGTACTGCGTGATAAGCCATTGGGCTTTCACTGCCTGTCTTCGTCTAGTTGCCGAAATAGTAATTGTCGTGAGATTCATGACACGTACAGATAATAGACAAGGCACGGCACTAAAAAATGGTTTCGTGGAGCTCTTCCGATGCACATCCGCGTCAAACATAGCCACGTATTAGCCAAGTTTCATAGTCATTCATTCTATTTGTTACTTTCCGCTTCCAAAAGTGATGATAGAAGCAAATACCTTCTTCTCTAGGTTAGGCTGTGTTGCACTAACAATTAGATAAGCGATAAGCTGCAAAGGCGCGCCCTGTGATTCACTGAATCCTTAGCACTAAACCCTGTGGGCTTTAGTGTTCGCCTCTCTCATTCGTTGATTCATCAGTTATTTCCTTCTTCGCCCTCGCATATTTCCATCTCTCTCATCATCTTGAATTCTTCTTCACTCTCACAAAATGGCATCAGCAGCACGAACTGTGCTGACTTTCCAGCGCAATGCAAAGATTCATTCTTTACAAACACTGATCACGGAAATTCGACCATTTGGCAGCTTAGAGGCTGAGAATCGTGAGCTATTTAAGCAAGGCACCGATGAAGACTATGCCGTCGTTACAGAAGAGACAATATTTCACCCGCAAGGAGGAGGCCAGCCTTCAGATGTTGGGAAGATGACGGATGAGGCTGGGGCTTCATTCACTGTTGCATCTGCTCGTATGGATGCTGTTCGCGATGGCCAGGTCTTGCATTTCGGAAGATTCGGCTCAGACAAGAAGTTTACAGAAGGGCACAAAGTTACGCAAGAAATTGACGTTGAGAAGCGTCTTCTCTACTCGCGATATCACACCGCCGGCCATGTTCTCGGTTCAGCAGTCAACCATCTCCTCAAAGACACAGTCGAGGGCTTTGAGGAGCTTAAAGCCTCTCACTTCCCCGACTCAGCATCATGCGAATTCCAAGGCCTCATTGACGGAAAGTACAAAGAGCCCATTCAGAAGAAAGTCGATGAATTCTTAGCGGCCAAGATGCCTGTTGAGATTGACTGGTGGGACGCCGAGGAGTTTCGCAAGAATGGTCTTGAACACCTTACACCAGACGCAAGCTTCTTAGGACCTGGAGAGACAAAGTTTCGTGTCGTGAGAATTGTTGGAGCGGAGGTTTATCCATGCGGTGGAACGCATGTAGACACTACGGATCTGTGTGGTGAGACGACGGTTAAGAAGATTGCGAGGAGTAAGGGAAAGTCAAAGGTCAGCTATTTGGTGAAATGAGGCTGTAGAGTATAGACATCATAGACGAGACAATGCCTAAAAATAGACCACGTATTCGGAATACATAAAGCCGACACTGTTCTCCGACCTGAGATCTTCGGATCAAGACACCGAGGGGTGTTTTCTCATATGATTACGCTTATTCTTCTTGAACCCTTGAGCGTGCGGCAACAACCTAATTTCTAGATCAGTCAATTCGATATGAAATGAGAAGTGGCTCGATGCTACAGTGGCTTTCGCCAAGTTATCAAATAATATGACCCCACCATCAATGCAGTGATGCTAATGAAAATAAGAAAAGTGCAATCCCACGCAAAAGCTGATTCCTCCAATGTGAGAGCTTTGTCGCAAGTCAAGTCAGATCTCACAGTTATCGAACAAGTACTTTCTCATAAGTGTACCTATCATGCTTGGCAATTCCCCCACTGTCAGATGTATCGTCACATGGGACCTACCATATGCAATGCGTGCATGGCAACCCCTGCAGCATGGAACCCCTGGCCGGCACCTCAGACACTTCCGATACAACATACAGGGGACAAGATGGGACGAAACCGCCAATTGCGATGTGGCTTGCTCGTAATGATCCATGCTCTGAGAATGTGATATATCGAATGTCATCTTTTCTCGGCGGTCATCTTGCGTCATGATAATGGTCAACAACTTGTCACGGCAGTTCACAGCCCCGGCAAGAAGCTTTTTGCAAGTCAATGCGATTGCGCTATCGTATTGAGTCTCAGTGTCCATGGTCACTAAAGCCATTCCTCTATGAAGTAGATACAAACAAAACTAATGAAACCCGTGAACCTCATAAAATAAAAGAACAGGCCAGCCTATTCCTTCGCCCTCCATCAATTCACTTAAGCGGCTCCGGCAGCATCAGCCTTCTGGATCAAGAACTCAGGAGCTGCGCCGGAAGCAGCACTCTGGTAGGCCAAGTGAGGAGCAGCAACGATGAGAGAGCCAGTGCAGACAAGATCACCGGGGTTGCAAAAGACCTTGGTACGGTCCTCGGGGTAGCTGGGGATCTTTCCGCGGTTCTGGAGGTTCTTGGTGTATCCGAAGAGAACGACTCCAGCAATCTTCTCACGAATTCCGGCATCGACGTCGGTGACACTGGCGGCGGCGAGAGCAGCACCCTGGCTGTAACCTCCAGCGAGGAGGACAGCATCAGGACACTTCTGGTTAGCGTCGTTGAAGTGGCCCAGCATCTCACGGATGGCAGCGCTAGAAGTTCCACGAGGAAGAGCGTTGTCACCGAGAGTAGCACGGTAAGCACCGCCAACACCCTGGATCCAGACACCGTTCTTGCCGTACTTGGCCTCGAGCTTTGAAGCAACGCGGGGACCGAGAGTTCCCTTAATAAAAGAGTTAGTTATGATCTGTCACTTGGGGGAGTTGGTGGGGGTACTAACAAGGTTGCCGGCTTCGGTGGAGCCGCGAGCGAAGATGAAGATGACGCCAGGGCACGAACCGCTGTTGCCGTTGGCAAGATCGTTGCGGGTGATGCTGCCGCCTAACTGGCGAGCCTCGAGGGCAGCGGCATCCTGACCAGCGGGAAGAGCAGAGGCGGTAGCAGCGAGAAGAGTAGAGATGATAGAGAACTTCATTTTGGCGGTTACGGCGAAGAAGAATCGAAGACAGATGAGTTGGATATGAAAGAAAGGCTGTTGAGTAAGTGAGTGACAGAGAGGCTTGATTTCAATCTATCAGCATCGAGGCCATCGCAGGTATTTATCTTAAATGTCCAACAAAACATCCATCTTCCGTTCTTTCGCAAGTCTAACGCTTTTGGAATGACTTGGAGTACAGACGATGGATCACTTTTCGGCCACTATCAGCAAATAGCAAAGCAACCTCTACTATCTCCCGGAAACAAATTAAGAGCACACACCAACCAAACCCGTTCGTTCACAAACCTATCACCATGCATCCCACCAATCTCAACTCCCGAGTCATGCAAGAAGCCCTTGTCTGCCGCCGCCAAAACCAGTAGCCTGTTCGCAAGCCCTCATCAAAAGAGGAAATGAGCCCCGTTACGCCAAGTCAAGACCAACTCCACTGATCATCGAAACAGAGCAATATGGCAGTATGAAACGGCGCCCTATGACCACGTTGTTGGGAACCTAGGCTTACCCACTGGACTGGTGTGCGCCGCTTTGACAGTTGCTTTTTTGGACAGGAACCTGAAACCACAGAGTTGGTGGCCTCAGGAGGGTGATGGTGGCAGTGCGCATTTATTCCCGGTTTCATACTAAAACTCGCTAACGTGGTCAGCCCATACCGATTCGAGTTTGATTGAAGAATGACCTCGGTTCGGTAAGTTCAATACGCGCTATTTGGACAAGTGCAAGGTTGTATTGGCTGGTTAAGGGCCAGATTTGCGGGTAGTTCAGCGCTAGAGCATTGAAAACAGGCTCCCTCGTTGACGGGAATTTGGGTTTTCGATAGATTGCCGTCGTCGACAAGGTCATGGTGACTTTGACTTCTAGTTTCAGTCTAACAGGTTTTAGCGCTCTCGTATTATAGTTAAAACTGGCTTGTTTGATCCCTTGGGCTTGGACAGGTGAGGCTTCATGACTCCGTATGAACTGATGATCGTCTTGTGCTCGGACACTAGAAGGTGTCAAGAACGCTCGAGCTGGTTGTCGTTCCGATAGCGGAATATGTTTAAAAGTATGCCTAATTTTGTTTTTGGGAGAACGGCGCCGGTGAGATATTGGTGCAGTTGGGACACCCTCTTGGATCGACATGAAGTGTCTAGTCTACGGACTTCAGCGTCTTTAGGTTGATGATCATTCCGGTTTCCGAACATCGCCAAGATTCCATGATCGCGAGAAAGGCCGTATTGGCTCTAGTCTGACTTGTTTCAACACCAACTTGAGTTCGAGGCTGTGACCAGAACCGAGGCTCATCGACGCTGTTGTTATTTGAGGGGAAGTAATATGGAATTGAAGAACCAGCTTCAAGTTGATAACATCTCATTCCGAGCCGAGGTTCATGAATAGATTAATCCAACACCATCTTCATTCTCGAACTCACCACCAGTTCAACTTTACCGAGGCCTATCCTCAGATAAATGAAGACGACTCTGTTCCATCACCATCTTGATCAACGCCAGGATCCATCGTTATACTGGGTCACAACCTTCGGGATCCTTAGCTCCGTAGTCACTAAAGTTTAGTCTCAGCTCCCACCTGACTGGTACCGAGGTCTATCACCTTTGAGGTAAGGTCATCCCAGCCTTCAGGTTCCAAGTACCTTGCGAAGGATCACAATGGTGTGAACCCCGCAAACTGAATCCAAGGTGAACCAATTGGGCCGGTCTCACTTAGCTCAGCCATCATATCTCAATTCGCGACAATTGCCATTCGAAGGTTAGTGAATTACATGCTTAATTCATTGTCATATTCTAAATTCTGCAGGTCTATGGACAATTTCCTGATATAGAATATTTTCTATCCAACGATACAGCTGAACGGGTTTCGAATGCGGCCCCAGAACGCAAGCCTCAGGCCGAAGTCGCAATTATGCAGCACCTCCTCGAATTCCCCGATCCGGATCCGGGAATCTCAAAGCCTGTGAGCTTCGAGGCACTTTCGTCGAGAATTCTATGTTGCTAGCTTCACAAGCCGAGGTAATCTTTCTTCTCCATACATACCCGTCAACTTGGTGTGATCCCCCAAACCGGCCAATAACTACCTTCCTCAGGAGAGGAAATGCCCGAGCCGAGATGTTGATCGAATCCACAACCTCATCATGTACCAGCGAACATGCGCTGCCCATAAGACCAAACTCCTTAATGGATTCTGGAAGCATCTGGTAGATCCTTCGTGTAGACAGAACACCCTGCTGCCATCGGCGACGCAGCATACGGGTGTTGATGTACAATGTCTCAAGGACCTCCATCTCTGAGAGATCTTGGATCACTACTGGATAATCGATGCCATGAGCATAAAAGTCGAGTGTAATGTGTTTAAGCGTATCGCTTCTCAACATCAAGATATACTCAATTTTGTACGGGACAGCTTCTCGTAGAGTTTGCAAATACTCTGGTGCGCCGATCCGGAACGTTTGTAGTTTTGGGAAGCCACGCATGATTGCCTCCAGCCGACTAATGTGAACTATGGACGATCTCAGTATAAGTTCGTTGACATTGTTGTGACAAAAGGCTATCTCTGACTCTTTCATCGCCTCCCTTAGATCCAACCCGGCCAGTTCGAGACTTTCCAGTTGAGGCGCTGCGCCCAGTAGACCGGCCAGACTGTCGAGGTTGCCAGCTGGGAAACACTTTGCGACGGTAATAATAAGTTGTTTCAAATTCGGAAGATGTCCAGCCGGGATTGACCAGAACTTCCGGTCGGTATGAACACAAATCTCAAGCCTCTTGATCTTTGGTATCAAAGAAATAACAACAGAAAAGAGGCAATCAATGGCAGCCTCGGCATTTCCCGCGGTTTCTCCGAAAAATAAAAGGTCTCTTGCTCCTGCTGGTGTATAAAACCGAAACAAGGGATTTCTCTGAGCATCGTCGGGTAGATAAGTTCGATACCTTTTGTTGCAGTTTGCCAAAAGGTCAACATAGTAATGTTGGTGAATGAAACTTCGGATCATTGACGAATCCGCACAGAGCTCCCTGACATGTTGACCAATAGTTGGTGTTCGGCCAATGGTGTCAATGAAGCCAAAGAAATCGTGCCCTATCGGTCGATGATACAAGTGCGGCTGGGAAATGCGCCTTAGTTCCTTGCATGTCAGAGATAAGGCCAATAGACACTCTCTATCCTGGATCAGTTTCGGTTCTCCGTCACAAAAGAAGTATCGAGTAGAGGTTCTCTGGCTGCAGCAGGGACAGAACTGCTGGCATACTAAATTGATGATCTCGTCAGGCAAAGAGAAAAGAGGGGTGAAAGAGGGCGTCGCCATGGCTGTTTGAGAATACGAAGAGGAGAGAAATGGTTTGCGAGGATGGATATCAATTTGATTCTTTTATAATAGACAGCACACAATGGAGGTAATGGCATTTAAAGTTAAAATGGATAAGCTTTTGTTGTTGATTGGACACATTAAACTAATTACTATCTGCCTGAAGTCAAGTCGATTTGGTTACAAATGCTATCGTGTTGAGTAAATTTTATTTAAAACTTTTTTAATCTTATAGTTGGTGTCTGACTTTTGATCTAAAGTAAAATGGCAAAGATGATAAGACACCCCTTTAATCACCTCTGTAGCATAATACTTAGCAGTCTAGTCTATATTGTGCCTTACTCTTATATAGACAAATATCCGTCGTATTGCCCTGGGAATACACATAGTCTTCGAAGGCTTTGCTTTTAGAATCCCCCCAACACAGGGTAAGTCGTCTGTGAACACTACGTCACAGGACCGCCTGTCGATTTTAACCAATCACGAATGAGTGAAGCTATGAGGCCCATCAGTCAGCAGAAAAGCCTCTAGATCAATGACCTCTCTATTCTATTTCGAGATCCGGGTCATCTAAAACTCCGGCCGCCCGAGCCTCCCGTTACAGCACCAAAATCTCACTGCATAACCAGCCTCGCTCTCCTAACTAAGAGCGGGAATTTGGGGGCCATCAATTTAAACCAGGGGCAGTGACAAAATCCTCCTCGCCTCCCTCTTACATATAGTGATGTACTGTTCTTTTATTTTTGTCATATGGAATGTAGTGAAACTCCGAATGACCCCATCACATTAACCGAAGCACTCTTACTGGACTTCTCCCCCCGACGCTGATCCTTCGGCGCAGCCACGACGGGATGGGGTAAGATATTCTCTGCAAGAAGTAAAAACAGAAATCGGATGACGAAATACTAATGATACCTTATCGAAACCTGGAAGAAGGACACTTTCTCAGATTACAAATGCATTCTCTCTCTCTAAGCCTACTTTGAATAACTGATCCTCCGGAGGATTCTCATGGTCTCCATAAGGCTGGCCGCAAAAGCTCGTAACCGAGCTGTCGCGTGTTTTTGTTTGACAAGAGATCCACGCGTTTGGTTGGTAGGGCTGACTGATCTGTCTGCCTTGGATAACGCCCAAATTTCTCCGCATCAGCCCCTTCGCTGGTGAGCCCATTCACCATGGGCTGCTTTAGTCGCTTTTCGGGATGGAAGCTCACAGCTGTGTACCTCACAATTCTCGTGAGTACGCTCACGACGCTCCTCTTCGTCACGCTTTTCGTGTCGCTGTTTGGGCTGAAGCGTGACGATGAAGATGATGCGGTTACCAGTGGGAGGGATGCGGGTGATGCGCTGGGCCAGAGTGTTTTGTACAAGGGGAATTGCGATACAACTGCCAAAGCGAACTTGTGGATTCATTTGCTCATCAATATCGTGAGCACTGGCATTTTGGCGTCGTCCAACTTCTTCATGCAAGGACTCGTAGCGCCGACGAGAGCTGAAGTCGACGCCGCGCATCGTTCGGGTCATTGGTTAGAGATTGGCGTTCAATCTCTCAAGAACTTTCGCTTTCTTGGCTGGCGAAAAGTTCTTTTCTGGACTCTCTTTTCCATGAGCTCTGTCCCACTTCATCTCGTCTTCAACGGTTGCGTGCTCGAGAGTAAAGGCACCAATGGCTTCACAGTCATGATCGGCTCTCCAGAACTCACCCAAGGAGGCTGGAAGGGACTTCCCTCAATCACAGCAGCCTACTACGATAGACTGAACTACAGCGATCAATCACAGGGCCTAGGTAACGCCGAATCTCTGGAGAAGCTAAAGCCCATTAATGACTCTTTCGTGGTCAACCAGACGAGTGGAAACTGGGTTGAAATGGCGCTGCCTGATTGTATCCATCGATATAACAACCCCGAACAAGCCTTGACACATTGGCGACATTTGATGATGATAATTTACGACTTTGACGACGTATACCGAAATGAAACAGTTGGTTGGAAACGAGCTGATGTACTGATGAACACAACAAACACGACCGATCTCAACGTCAGGAATCCTCTCTGGTCAGTGGACGCATTTACACGCACCGGAAGGTCATCTCAGGCGAGCAGTGATACAAATCGGTACATGTCAGACCCTGAGCC
Organism: Fusarium temperatum; assembly: GCA_001513835.1. Taxonomy (NCBI): domain Eukaryota; kingdom Fungi; phylum Ascomycota; class Sordariomycetes; order Hypocreales; family Nectriaceae; genus Fusarium; species Fusarium temperatum. The sequence goes on from LJGR01000008.1 coordinate 590,349, forward strand.
CAGCTATCTGGTGTCCGCTCCACCAGATGAATATGGCAACACTTCGCCAATGCAGCGCTCTTACATGAACGTCTACGGAACATGGGATTTGCAAGGCACGCGCAATATCTTTGACCCACAATCTGGCGCCATCATCACAGACCCGAGAGTTTTCAAGACCAAGTATCGTGTTATGCAGGTTGATCGGTGTTACTCGGAGGAGTACGAGGCGCCGTGTAGATTGAGCATAGCGAACAGTCTCTTGCTCATTGTCTGCATCATGTGTCTCTTCAAGACCGTTCTGTGCCTTTTGGTTCTGAAGCTTCGTGTTTGGGGGAACGAGAATCCGCTTATGACGCCGGGAGATGCGATTGCGTCGTTTATTTCGAGACCGGATGAGGAGACGAGGGGGATGTGTACGTTGACCATGGAGGATCTGAGAAAGACAACAAAACCTACACAGACGAGATTGGGGGAGACGGATCAGAATTACAAATGGCTGCAGGGTCCCAGGCAGTGGCAGAACAACTCACCACGAAGGTTTGGAAAGGCTGTTCCAATAAACATCTGGGTGCTATCATCCCTGCTCATTGGATGTTCTCTCATCGTCGCTTCGGTCATGCTGAGCATCGCCATCCGGGGTCAATCTCTGTAAGTCAGCCTCCCTCTATCAGTACGCATGCAAGACCTAACCCCATCACAGGAGCAATTCCAAGTTCATGCACGCGCCGCAGAACGAAGACGTGAGCGACAACACTCTAGATAATCTTCCTCTCATCTCACTCACCATGGTTGCCAACACGCCGCAGCTTATCCTCTCCATCTGCTACCTCGCATACAACGGTCTCTTCACACGCATGCTAGCTGAGTTTGAATGGTCAAAGTACAGTATCGCGTTTCGTTCGCTGCGCGTCACGGACCCGCGGGGCTCGCAGAACGCGACATATCGTCTTCAGCTTCCTTATCGGTTCTCGATCCCTTTGATCATTATTAGTATTGGGCTCCACTGGATCTACTCCAACTGCATTTACGTGAGCAATTACGAAGGTAAGCATCTGTTCCTAAAACAGTTAGCTATCCAGATTAAAGTGCTGACACACCATAGCATACGCGCCAGGATATCCGTATAGCAGAACCGTTACAGTTGGTCTCCAGTTCTCATCCAAGGCTATCTTGGTCGGTCTCCTGATATCGATCGGTGTCGCCATCACGCCACTCTTCCTCGCCTTCGTCAAACTACCAGGCGTGATGGTTATCGCAGGCGCAAACTCGGCAGTTATATCAGCAGCCTGCCACTACCCCTCTACAAAACTCAAATCCCTTAGCCGCGCAACATCAAAGATGAGCATGAGGAGTAACGAGTACGACAGTATGAGCGCTCGACTGATAGGCGATGAAGAAGTAGAAGAACTTAGAGACGTGTCGAGGCGAAAGATCAAATGGGGAAGGATGTCGATGGGCAAGAGTGATGAGAGCTCAGTCGGACATCTCGGCTTCGGTACGGAGGAGCTTGATATCGAGAAGCCAGTAGAAGGAGAGTATTACAGTGGCGTGAGAGACGTCTATGACGAAGGATTGAGGAGAATGCAGGTGTTGTAATGATAACGGAAGTTCTGGGTGGAATCCTTCTGATCGGTTGTACTACTACGTTGCGCGCTGGATAAAATCGGTGGCGAATGGCCTATTAGATAGATTCTTGTACATAAAATTTTCAATTCCACGATCATCACTGGCTGGTTTGCCTCCTTGTCCACAGAAATTGGTGGCTGCATTCTTTATGACAGATTTGGAAGTATTGAAGGTTATACCACGATGAATTGAGAAATGACCTTCCCCACGAACGTTAACCTAAGGCTATTCTTATCGTGGCATGGGGTCGTGATGGATAAGGGAACCGGCAAACCGGCATCGGCGTCTAATAAGTCGCCCGCATCCAAAACAGAAGTTCCTCAGCTTCGATGGCGCACTAGAACACGTTGGTGTTGTATTGAGCGGCCGATCTAGCAACGGGACGCCGATAGCCGTATTTGCATATCTGTGCCACCTCTTGAGCGCGAGTGGCTTATCTCTCGCCTCTTTATACGAGCCGTTGGAGGTTAGCGGTTCTATTCCCGTGCAAGACCCGCTTCAGCACATGAGTGAGTGAAAATCTCACGCTGTTTTCATAATATGACAGCGTATCATTTGCGAAATTACAAGCTTAAGCATATGAAACCCCCCAGGATTGCTAATATCAACGATTAATATGTACAATGCCATCGGCACTTAACGTGTCTCCCGGCTAACTCGGCGATAGATGGCTTGATAGACCAGGGTCTGAAAATGGGACTGACTGCCCAATCCAGCGCGACCTCGGCTGATCTAGCCAGTCTGGGCAGGTCACCTCGCACGAATGCCGATTTACCAGGACCTTTTGTTGCTAACTCGCACCCAAAGACGCGTGATCTTGCGGGGAAGGGGGCAAAGGTGCTGTTAATAGGGGACATGTCACTGGCTTGCGATTCTTGGTTGATATCGCATGGGGCGAGTCGCAGTGTCGCATGTCTTGCAGTTGAGTCGAGTCGATAACAGATACGAAATGAGTCCGGGCTGTACCAACCGAACCGCAAATAACTTCGGGAACAAGAGAGGAACTTTTGGCAGATTGGGTCCTTTTGAAAAGTTCCTCCCTGTGCCATTGTGTTGGGTTTTGCCGTCCTATCCAGTACGATAGCGTGCCGAAAACCCGGAATGCCTTTGATGGTCTAGCACGACTTTATTGTAGTATTGGCGATGATCATCTTGGTGTTTTAGATCAATTGAGTACAAAACATGTTGCATCGCCCTGCCAAGACTTGGGTTTCATCGACATCCTTTCTTCTCCATGTTTATGTTTTAATTCCTTTGTTAACGCTACAATGAGTATCTCTGAGAAGGAGACCAAGCCGGAGAGCCCTTCTCCCAAGGCGGATATCTATCCTGCCGATGAGAAGAGGGGTCTTGCTCAGGATGACAAGCATCTTCATGATATTGAGATCATGTCGTCTCATAAGGTAAACCAGCCTCTTGAGACGGCTGAAGATATCGTCACACACGTCATTCAGGTCGACGATGACCCTACCATGAACCCATGGACGATTCGCATGTTTGCCGTTGGTTAGTAAACTACCTACTCTTGAGATGTAATGTAATATGCTGATGGATGATAGGTATGGGACTGTCGGCCTTTGGTGCTGTCCTCCAAGAAATCATGTACTTCAAGCCCCAAGTCGTCTACGTCTCCGTTATGTTCTTGACCGTCCTCGCTGAAACGCTCGGTACCGGTCTCGCGCACATCATCCCACGCTGGGGTCGCATCGGTCGTCTTCTCAACCCCGGCCCCTGGAACAGAAAGGAACATACTGCCGCTGTCCTCATGGCCTCAGCTGCTTCAGTCTCAGCCCTGTCCACAGAGGCTTTGACTGTCCAGAAGCTCTGGTATGGTGGATACCCCTCCGTGGCAGCCGGTATCTTCATCACCCTGTCGTCTCAGCTCATCGGATATGGTGTCGCTGGTATGATGAGGAGTGTTCTGCTTTACCCCACCAAGATGCTCTACCCTGCCAACCTTCCCATCACGACTGTCATGGAGACTCTGCATAAGCCCAAGTCAGAGACAAGAAAGAGATTCCAAGTCTTCTGGATTGTCTTTGTTGCCATCTTCTGCTGGGAATGGTTCCCCGAGGTAAGTGCACCAACTCAAGCTCACCAAGTCATGCTGACAATAGTAGTACATCTTCCCTCTCCTCTCCGCTGTCTCTGTCTTCTGTCTCGCCGACCGCCACAACCCCGTCTTCACAAACCTCTTTGGTGGTTCCCAAGGTAACGAAGGAATGGGCTTCCTGAGCATCTGCTTCGATTGGAACTACATCGCTGGCTTCGGTTCACCTCTTTGGATGCCCCTTCAGACACTCTTCAACAGTTATCTCGGTTACATCGGTGGTATCGCTCTGTCTATGGGTCTCTACTATGGAAACTACTGGCGCGCAAAGGACTTCCCCTTCATGGCCCAGCTCCTCTACGACGGAGCTTCCAATACTACCACTCATATTCCTTACAACGAGACTTCCATCATGAACCCTGATTTCACCGTCAACAACGATCTCGTCGACCAGCAGGGTCTCCCTTACTTGACTGCCACCTATATCAACTATCTCATCACCTCCAACGCTGGTCTTACTGCCACAATCGTGCACATGCTTCTCTGGAACTATGCCGAAGTCAGCCTGGGATGGAGCTGGATTACATTGGCCAAAATCAAGCAGCTTCTCCGCCCTGAGACATACAAGTTCTGGCAGCATGCCGGTACTCGCACCGAGGAGGAGAAGCAAAAGCTCCGCGACGACCCAACCATCGATCCCCATTACAAGCTCATGCTCGACTACGACGAGGTTCCCAACAGTTGGTACTTCGTCATCCTTCTCGCTAGCATCATCATTGGAATATCTTGCTTGTATGCCATGAAGTCGACTCTCCCATGGTGGGGTTTCATCTTGGCCATCCTCTTCCTCATAGTGATAATGGTTTTCTTCGGAGCTCAATACGCCATCACTGGTTTCGGTTTCAACCTTCAGCCCATCTTCCAGATGTTGGCTGGCTACATGTTCCCTGGTCGCCCTCTTGGTAAGAGTATCCCAATCACCTGCATTGTCAGCAATACTAACCCTCTTAGCCAACATGTACTTCACTTCATACACTTATAACGCTTTCAGCCAGGGCACACTCCTCCTTCGTGACCTGAAGCTCGCCCAGCAGAACAAGCTCTCTCCCAAGGCCACTTTCACTACTCAGGTCATTGGTTGCATTCTTGGTGCCCTTCTCAACTATGTTATGATGATCAGGTAAGACTCTATATGGGCAATGAGTTGAACTTGAAGCTAACTATGTGTAGCATTGTTGACAATCAGGCTACCATCCTCATGTCAGCCGAAGGTACCAACGTCTGGAGTGGTGCGCAGGTCCAGCAGTTCAACACCCTTGCCATTGCCTGGTCCATCGCCCCCAAGATGTTCTCCATCGGCGCTCGCTACGAATGGGTCACCATCGCCTACCTCATCGGCTTCGCTGCTCCCCTCCCCTTCTACTTCGCTCACAAGTTCTTCCCTCACATCCGAATCTTCTCCTACCTCAACATCCCCATCATCCTCTGGTACCTCGGTTACCTCTTTGTCGGACTCAACGCCTCAGTCACCAGCTACTTCATCCTCGGTGCCTTTGGTCAGTTCTACCTCCGACGATACCGCCCTGAGTGGTTCGTGAAGTGGAACTACCTGATCTCTGCCGCTCTTGATGGTGGTACTCAGGTCATGGTCTTTATTGCGACTTTTGCTGTCTTCGGTGGCTCCGGAAAGGCGGTTACCTTCCCAGCATGGGCAGGAAACAAGGTCGATAACTTTGACTACTGCGCCTTCAACGCGAACAGTTAAGCAAGGTTCGAGATTTAGTAAATAGGGGCTGTGGAGTCGTCGATATATAGAATAGTCAATACAAAACTTAGTATTACAATCAGTCTTTCTAAGTGGCATATTCAACGCCGTATTTAGATAGTGACACTTTCGTTTCCACGTTGATTTGTAAGACGGTAATGTCTAGCTGTTGACTCCGAGACAAGAGAAAAAGTTCCACTCAAGAGAGAAACGCCGTTCCCAGAACTTACTGGACTAACTCGACTTGAGTGCACCGTCGGTTGTCTAATCCTTCTATGTAGCGAATCATATGAGGTTGCCAGTTCCCACCTGTCATAACAGACCAGGCAATATAGTAGTTGCTTAACTAACTGTCTGGTAATGCTGCTAGTGAGAAAACTCTCGACCACTGTCGCTGAAAGCCTGAAGTCCAAGACAATAATATATGTAGGTATATATGTAGGTAGCAAGACTGCAAGGACAATGCGTCCTTTTCTTTCTTATAATGAGACTTATAGCTGCAGTCCTCCAACTAGACATAGATGACAAGATTGTCTCATACCAAGAAGCTAAGGCCGTCTTTTAAGACTTGTCGGCAACTAACCAGCCTGCTCTGCCCGGCTCTGCAACATCGTCGCTTCGACGCCTGTCTTCTACCAGCCAACCAGCCCTACCTGGCTCTGCCTGATCTTCACTTCGGCGTCTGTCTTCGACCAGTCAACCTGCTCTACCCGGCTCTGCAACACCCTCAGCACGAGCCTTGACGTATTAGCAACTATGATGAATATATGTTATTTACTTGAATAAATACCTCGATAGTCCCTGGGGAACGACTTCCCAACGGAGAACCCAAGGCCTGGGCTGTAAAGGCAATAAGAGTAAGGCTGTTTGTGATTTTCATCTTGGAGATATCGGAGAAAGGTTTGAGGGTTTTCTGGTAGGAAGCTAAGATGGGCGAAATTGTTGTGGTAAGACTGGATTCTGATATATGAAGTGCTGGACGCTGTAGGCTCTTTATACTTCTCGCCAGCTGATCTAGTCTTCTAGTTACTTGAGGTAGAAGCAACATTTTCAAGGATCCTACTATCAAACCAACACGATAACTTGCTAACCCATGCACCATACCTTTGCCGGGCGGCCGAATCTTTAGGCTAATCATGGTAAGCTGGCTGGGACATGATATCCCCCTAGCAGAAGTTCTCAAAACGTGCTACCACTACGGAACAGGGGGATAGTCAGAGAAGCAAAGCACCTCCTAAGCGAGGTTCTCTTTTGGCAATCACCAGGCACTTATGAAGAAGGATGAGCGGTGTCCTTGATAGAAACTGAAACGCAACATAGGATTCCAAGTGACCTTCCTAGAAAGGATTAATCATTGATACAGGTCATGTAGAAGATTGAACCGCCCTATAAAGCGCTTACTTCACGAAATCTAGTAAGACTAAATATGTGGTTGTATTTAATTATTTCGATAGAATATTTTGCACAGACCATCCTTACGCTTACCAGAGAACCAATTGGTCCTCATAGTACTACAATATTAGAACATCTATACCCCATGAAAAGGCATATTGTATGCTGTTTTCGCGACGTGCTCAGAAGTGGTATCGGCTATTCGGCGTATTTTGTGGACCAACTAAGCAAGGTACGATGTCAGCATCTTCAACCAACATGCATATGACGGCTACACGGCCCATTGTGTCAACCAACATACAATCCTGACGGCTGTTCGGCTCGTACGCGAGCCCAATTGTCCCTGGGCTATTTGATAAATTTCGTATGGTATAGCTGATCCTCCTTAATGACCTGGATACTGACCCCGTTCCCAAGGTCTTTCTCAAGCTCAGCTCCAAGTTATCATCATGAGCCAGTCCAAGGTTGATGACTCTGACCTAGTCAACGATGCTCTCAGTAACGAGGAAGAACTATTCATACCCAAATTTGGCAATGCAGTTCAGACCAAAAAGAAACACAGAACCCTCCATTGCCTTCTTTATTTATGCATTCTTTTCATTATTGCCTTAGTGTGCTTGAGCACATATTTGGCCCTATCTCTCAAGGAGTCGAATCGTAGTAATGCCACGTTTGAGGATCAAGTTTACTGTAAGTATGAACAATTCAGTGACATCTTTCTTGAGGTGAAGCTTTGGGAAAGAACTCTAAATAAACTTCTCGCAGCCCCCGTTGAGAAACTTGTGAAATACAAGAACCTAGTGTTTACCACCGGCTTCGGGTCTGAGAGAACACCTTACCAGGGACCGCCTACCCCCGAGCGAGATGCTTTGTGGGATGATTTGTATCTGAAATGTGAGTTGAGCTTCGACTTCCCATTATACCGATGTCAACTCACATGTTTCTCTCTGAAGTTGGCGTCAGCCGAATTCCCCGCGACTCGGCTGCTAAGTTGATGAACAAGACAATTCCAATACCCGGCGAGCCAGGACAATATGTCGTTGAATTGAACGTTTTTCATCAGCTACATTGTTTGGTAAGGTGACAGAAAGACATCGATGAGTTCGATGAAACCCCCAGCACGACGGAACTCTGACACAGCCCAGAACATGATCCGCAAAAGGCTTTATATTGAAGACGGCAAATACGATCCCAACCATAAACTGACTGGAATCGAACATCTGGAGCATTGTTATGATGCTTTACGACAGAGTCTCATGTGTTCTGCTGATATCACCCCACTTCCATGGGTCTGGAGTGACAAGGCACAAGAAGCAAAAGAGGTTGCTCGAGTCACGCATACCTGCCGTGATTTCGATGTTTTAAGAGATTGGGCTAGAGAACATGCCGTGCATCATTTTGACAAGAAGACGCATGCACATGATGGCCTTGATGATCACTAGTAAATGGATATATAAACCGGCTTCATCTGTTGTCACAGCAAATCGCAGATGCTTTGTTAGACGTACATATAATGCTCCTGGCGTTGTGGGATCATTGTCCCCTAAACTCATCTCAGTTTATGATAAGAATCCTAAAACCCTCTAAAGGTTTTCCTAAAGTCGTCCTAAAGTTATTGTAAGAACTGCTCTAAATCGGATGAATCGTCTGTACTCCCCTGTCGGTTGGTGTGCTTGAATGACCCATGCTTTGAACCTTGGTTCGCCGTGTACGACCCGCGGCTGGTAGTTTCTTCCTGGTTGAATCTCTAGTGTATAGAGAAACTCAATCAGGTCTTCGACTGAGCCGACCTCTGCTGCAACGGTCTGAAGATTGCAGGTGGTTGGTTCGATTGGATGTAGTTGGTCTTCAATTGGATCGGCGGACAAGACGGTGGTGGTTTCGGCTGTCACAACAGCGCTACTCTTATCTGAGGACTTAATATCGGTAAGCTGTCTAATGTTGCGGGTGAAGAGTCGTCTGCAGATGAGTCGGCAAAGGAGGAGTTATAGGTATATGGCGATTCGTCCTGCGCTATACCTCTCTTGCTTGGAGGCGTGACTGGGGAAGGATCTGGCGCCTTATCATTGAATGGATCGAAGATTTAGGCTGATATAGCCTTGGAAGCATTGGACGCAGCATGTCTGCGCTTTCGTGAAGTCGTGGACTGCGGAAATCGGTTGGTATCTGAAGCCATGCCGGGGAAATTTGTCTATCCCACTGCACGAACTGATACAAAAGAGTCTGTTGCGGATCTATCTTTCGCAAGGCAATTCCTATAGTGTCTGTCGAGTCACGGCCGATCGTCACGAGAGCGAGCTGGAAGAAAGTTAGCGGAATTCTTTCGTGATGCGACCCGTGTCATCCTCAGGGGAATGGAGCAGACTTGGGTCATGACCCAAGCCACCCGACACGACCTCGCCCGAGTACGTACCTCAATGAAGCCGTGAAAGCCGTGGTCAAGAGTCTATTGAGAATTGTCTGTCTGTATTTAGTCCATTAGCATCTTACTTAATGAGACAGCTAACTTCAGCGGCATTATTGACTTGAACGCCCCCTGTTTACTAAATGCACGCTTCAGAGATTGTACGACACCCGGATGATCGTCTAGACGTCTTTCTGCAAACATATTTGGCAGATGCTTGGCAGATATCAATCTAATAGTTGTCCAGACTGTCGATGTCTCTTGCACTGGTCTGCACTGCGGCATAGTCGACTTGAATCCCATTGGCGAGAATGAGTGACGTAAGGACGAACGGTAATCCAGGACATGTTGTTTTGGTTGCTCCGATATCTTGTTCATTGACCCACTTTCTCTCGACACCAAAAACTCGCCTCCCGCAACATTTCCAACACATCAGTCCGTGACTTGGATCGGTCACCCACAACGCGCATCTTATTATAACATAATAAGACTTCATTCATATAATCTACAGATCAAGGCGGCTCGGTTGATAGACTTTTTAAAGTTCTGTGGCATCGGCGTGACGACTGGATCCCAGCAGCAAGATCAGACCTCGGAGCCAAGCAACAGGACCCCAGTGCCCACACGTTAGGCGCCAAACGATACAAACAACAACAGTCCAGCTTCGCCGACAAAGAACTCTACACAAGGTATTGCCAGCTGGTACTCTCTCTAATAATAATCTGTCTTTACTAACCAGGCTAGGCGAACAAGAGGGTCTCACACAACAGACCGAACTAATAGGTCACATTGAGTCTCGTACAATCCATACATGTACTTCTCTCAATCTTCTCAATGCCGACGAACACTCAAGGATCAAAGAAAATGGCAGGCAGCAAGAAGAGAAAGATGCCACCTACGAAACGAGGAGGCAATTTCCATCAGCTCAAGAAGATCAATGCCGACAAGAAACGTCGGTCCGAACCAATTGAGATCAACTCAGAAAACGAGTCGAGCGATAGCGACAGATCAAGCGAAGCAGTCAGCGACTTAAACGGCGAGCTCAACTATGAACCTGACGACTCAGAAAGCTCCGACGATGAAGAGCAGAAGACTGACGACGAGATGCATCTGCCGCGACCCCTAAGAAACAACCCTAACAAGGAACTCCAAGTCACAGGTTCCAAGAACGCCGACCTTTCGACAGATGAGCTCGAGGAGGAATTGGGTGAAGACGAACATGGGATCTTGAAGGATGGGGAGGTGCCCGCTCATATCCATGTCGGGGATACCAACAGTATTGTCAACAAAGGTCGGAAGCCAGACCACAACATGATGACGAAGCAGTCGATCAAGGAGAGAGCAGACGTTGAGGAAGGCAAACCAAAGAAGGAAGTACCAATCAAGACCTTCCAGATCATGATCCGGTATGCGATGAAAACCCTCGGCCTCGAATCGGACGAATACCCGGTTATCTTCAACATGGCTGTACAATATATTAGCAGCACCAACTTCTTCCAGGCCCACGTATTCTCTAGCTGGGGCGCACAAAAGCGCATCACCACCGAAGCAGATCTACTAGGCGCTGCAAGTACGCGGTATCCTCACTATGTCCTGACGATGGCGCCCGACTTAATCCTCTGCCTGATCGCGGCAATTGACTTGAGGCCCGATGTATATGGGGAGCCGACTGGACGGGCAATCACTATCATCGGTGACCTTCATGTCTTTGACTACTTGCGGTCGGCAATTAAGCTGGGTGAAACGATCTCTTGGGACAAGGGATCGCGAGGCCAGCTCCTGATGCTTGGAAGAAGAGGCGAGAAGGAATCAGTGCCTCTTAGTCTGCCGATTCCAAAGTCGACCAGGGATCAAACCAAAGAGCGCAAGAAACTCCCTGAAGCCGTTCCTGAGCAATCCCCATCAAACGCTATAAACGTTGAGCAGATGCCGACTGGATTCATGCAACCTTACCCATTCCGACCGACTCTGCCGACAGCACTGATTACAAAGGTGATCACAGCGGAAGAATGGGAAAGACGGAATGCGCATTGGTTGGATCAGCTGATGGACCCGGAAAGCACGAAGGAAATGTTTGGGTCGACGATCGAGGAGGAAGTCACAAAAGAGATCTTTCCGCTTATCTCCAAGGCTCGCCGCAATATCCTCAACCGATGGGCAAAGTCAGAGGACTTCAATCTGGACTCAAGTTTACTTGAGGCCCCCATCCTCCCACAGGTAGAGGTGCCCGACGACACTAGCCCAGGATCCCCCGACGTGGAGACCGATACAGCCCGTCGATCAATCCGGGCAATTGAGACCGCGGCTTTGAGCCTACCAAAGGCTTACCAGAAAACAGCTGCCCTGATCAAGCAGCATACAGACCGACTTTTTGCTTGCCGAGACCAGGAAATCGACTACCAGACACTCATGGCCCAGAGCGTAGCGAAGCTGCGGGAATCTTCGTCACGAGACTCGACTTCGGTCTCGAATCGATCAAACCCAGGCAGCAAGAGACAAAGGATTGGAGGCGCTGGAAATGGATCTGCAACACGCTCTGAAGTCCCCGACGTTAGACGGACCAGAAGAGGAGCTGGCCCTGTTTCTTAAGAGTCATTGGCGGATGCGCGATGACGAGGTCTCAGATTCTGGTGACAGGCAGGCTGTGGCATAAGGTCAATATCTGGCAGTTTGTGGTTTATGAAGCAGTATAGGAGGCCGATGGGACGAAGGATGGCAGGCTTTTGGTAATCGTTTATGGTCTGGGAAAGGCGGCAGAGGTAATATTGGTAGCTATAGCCAGACAATGTGGACCGACATTGCTATTACATTGTATTTTTAGTTGAACTTCGAGTCAGTGCTACATGAACTTTGTGCCAGATTTTAATTAATAATTTTCATCTATCGTGCTATTCACTTCCACTCATAATGTGAGCTTGATTGCAAGAACCTGTTCCGTCGTTGAAATAAGAGCAGAGTCAGTTTCATGTACTTGTAATTGAAGTCAACATCAACATACGAGACTATATACAACACGACCATATATATACCAGAATAAACATAGACATCATCTCCACAGCCAACTCGTAACCCATCATTCATTCATCCACTCGTTGTCCTAACCCTTCTCCCTTTAACATCCAGAAGGGAGAGCAAAGCTCTCAGTGCGGCTGGAAGCACTATACTTGGCACCAGTTCCAAGACCACGCTTGGCAAAGCCCTTCCAGATCTCGCACTTGTTAGCTCCCTTGGTAAGAGCGGTGTCGGCGTCGATGATGGCGTCGCGGGCCTGGACCATGTTGGGGTTGCAGGGTTGTCTGTCAAAGGTATTAGCAAAACATCATATTTTACAGGTCTAGGGAATACTTTCAGGCTCATGCCAGATACTACCAGCTGCATGGTAAGGAATCTACCATCGGTAGGAACGCCATTGGTAAACTTGGGCTCATCCGCATCACTGTTTCCATGCTTGTCGATGAGGTTCCACATAACCTCATACAGGGCAGTAGCCCAGTAGGTACCAATAGCATGGACTCCACTGAGACTGTTAACGCTCTTGTAAGTGTAGGGGTTGGTGGTCAGGCTTGTGCTGTAAGGATAAGCTCGGATACCAGCTGCGTTGTTGTAGACCCAGTCACCCATGACCTTGTTGCTAGCGCGGGTATCTTTGGATGTTGTGTGGATAGCAGTAGCCATGAAATCACCCCAGCCCTCACCCATACCACCAGACTCACCACCGGGAAGACAGCCTGCGTTGGCAGGGCCACCGGTGAGACGGTTTGAGAGGCCGTGGGTGTACTCGTGAATGACAACACCGGCGTCGAAACTGCAGTCGCGCTGGGGAGTGCTGTATGTCCAAAGGTACATTCGCATACGGCCGGGCTGACCGTCAGCAGGAGTAGCGAAGTTGGCGTTGTTAGTGCCGCTTCCGTCCTGGGCGTTGAGGATAACAAAATCGTTTCCTGCACCACCTTGACCATTGTTGTTGGTCTGGAAGTTACCAGCCTGCTCGGTAAATCCAAGAAGGTAGAGGAGATCGTGGTACTTGTTGGCGGTGTAGAAAAGCTGGCTGATGGAAGCATCGCGGTAGGTGGTGGGGGTAGTGGTGCTGGTGGAGTAGTCATACTCGAACTTCAGCGAGGAACTATCGGGACGATAGTTGGTCAAGTAGGTGGAGCCTCCGCTCGGATTAACTTGTGCAATCTTGCGTCAAGGTTAGCCTGTTATCCAGCATATGTCAGTTTATAACTAACCCCGTTGTTTCCGCGAGTGGTGGTGTAGTTGTTCGAGCCGTCACTGAGCCAGGTGAACTCGGAAGCTTCGAGGTTCCAGGGGTTCGAAACAGTGGTGCGAGATCCCTTGGAAGGATCATTGACACCCCATGGGCTATTATATAATGGTCAGCCTTTTCCCAGCCGTCAATCAATGGAAATACGCACTAGACCTTGTATGTAGCCTCGTTGACGTAGTCAACAACACCAACAACCTCATCAGTCTTGGCAGCGTTGACATAGGTCAACAGCCAGTTATCGACAATATCAGTCTCAACTCTCCATGTGAGCTTGAGCTCCTTGTTCTCATCAACAAGGTAAGTGAGCTTAGCCTCAGGCTTGCTAACAGTACCCTTGGTACCAGTGAAGATATAGTGGTTCTTGCTCTTCTTCTCAGCCTTGGCCTTCTCGGCTTCAACAGGGAGGGAAAGGACATCGACTGTTCCCTTGAGAGCCTCGACGGGGTCTTTCTCGTCACGCTTGGTGAGAGGTCCGGGAATCTTGCCATCGTAGAAGCTGTTTCCGTAGGAGAAGACCTCTCCATCAGGACCAATCTGTATCCGTGTCAGCAAACTCCAAATTTCCGCAAGTCTTAAGAACACTGACGTTGACATTGAAATCAGCATTGTCAATATCAATGCCGTTAACCGTCTGTTTAAAATTCACGTGCGCAATTTTGTTGGTTCCGACGTAGTGATCGTTGACCATACGGAAAGTAGCCTTGGGGAATGTCGACTTGACCAAGTCCTTGGCAGTCTCGGTGTAGTCAGCGCGCTTTGTGACGACCTTGGCACTGACATCATCAGGAACCTCTTCCTGAGGAACGTACTCGGCCATGGGAGGAAGCTTGAAAGCTTCCAGGTCGAGGCCACGCTTGCTCAGCGGTGAAGGGTTGGGAGTCCTTCGGCTGGGATGAGCACCAGCGAGGCTGGAGAAGCCGATGAGGAGAAGAGAGTCAGAGAAACGCATCTTGATGAGTTGCACTGAAGTGAAGTGCTGAGTTGATGATGATGTTCGTGAAGGTCAGAGAGACATGTTTAAAGGATCTATTATATACTTCTATCTTCTACAATACTATGCTTCCAGTCATCCACGCTTCTATCCAACTTCCCAATTCAACTGGGACTTTTGTATATCTTGGCCTCGAATATCTAGAAGCTCAGAACTACCCACTGGCCTATTCTGGGATATAAGCGCTGCAAGAAGGGTCTTTTGTCCAGGCACTATCTCGCAAGCACTACAGTCATGCGACATTGCTATCTGGGGTCACTTGTTCCTGGCCCTCAGTCCCGCTAGGGTTAGCACGTCATATCGCAATATCTCGGCGACAGCGAGATAGGAAGGTCTTCTCGGACAAACAACAGCCGAGGGAATAAACGGCTCGGGACGAACCATCGTAGATTTGCACTTTGGGGAAAGGGTGCGGAGTGGATAGCCTGATTGGTATGTATGCGCCGAGGGCTAGTAATTAGTAAGTATTGCAAGCTTAAGAGTAAGGTTAACGCGGGTTAAGCATGATAAACCTTCTTTGTACATCCTCGGAGCTTTTAGGACGCTAGAAATTAAGTGGTGCAGTCGTAGATATGATCATACTAGCATAGGCAACGAAAGGGTTGCCAACGAAAGGCACTATCTAGGCTCACAACACCACTATCCAAACAATCATACCCCAAAAGGAAGTCCATAGTCTAGACCACTACACCGCAATATACTCTGATCTGCAAGATAAAGACGCCAGGTTATTTCTGCACTCTGCAAGCGCCTCGACGGCCCCTGCGTCTTCTTGGCACAAGTACTTTTTGACGAACGGCATCCGTGTGATCTACCACGACATCCCTGCACATCTGCGGACCTTCCATGTTGGGCCATGTCTCCCGGCAATACCACCCTCAACGCGGAGACGGTGGGCCAATCAATCATCACTCCGCTGTTTATGACTTGCAGTAGAGACGATTGTTATCAGTGGTAAAGAGGGGTAGTTGGGGACCTGCGAGATTTATTAAGGCTCGCTTGGGTATTGGAACTGCCTTTTACATGCTGTAGCATTTGTGCTATGATGTTCAAATTGATATCATGCCGCTTTTGATATGGAAGGTAGTATTGCTTGTTAATTGAGTGCATCACGCGTCTATTCGCGAGTCAGTGACACGATGTAGTATCCTGCAGATACGAAGCGGCCTCATTATCAGCCTTGCTTCATGGCGGATAGGGATTCAAGAATATTGCTGCCTTTCCCGCTCATGGACGTCAGGTCTTGAAAGCTGATTTGTTTCTTCCAAGTCATGATATGAGCGGCAAGAGTCCAGGGTTTCTTCATTCCGGTATGCCAACCTGTCCAAGATCCCCTCGTCCGAGGGACCGTCGTTGGATGACACGAGCGACAATTACAACTGACCTGCCAATCTTGTCAAGCGTCGGGATTGCTACTGGCCAAGCTTTCCCCACGCCTTGGCTTTTCAGGTCAGAATGGTCTGTGGGTTCGCATGACCCAGTAGAGACTCGGCATACATTAATGTACTATTGATGGGTGCCATGTGGACAGGGTAGTCTGCTATGGAGTAGCATATGACTATCCAAATCACATGTGAAGACTTATACGCATTCTATATGTTGGTTTCATGCTACGATATCATGTTTTCAATTTGCAATTTTTTGCTATCAGAGACGCTGTCTGTGCTATTTTCCGGTTCGTGAAGCGTGAGAAAAACTCTCATAATAATGGTGTCGTGGAGGTATGACTCTATCACCATTACAAACTCTTCTTTGTCCCTGGAATTAGGTTGATTGAGTATTATATATTGCGTAACGGAAATGTTATTGACACTTTCACCTCAAAGCGTTGAGTTGAGATCTACATAACCTATAGCTAACTAACGTAACGTCCATTTTCTACGCATCGGCATCATCGTAGTCATTGAGGATAAGGATGTCTTGATTTGGAAATTTAAAATTTAAATGAGTTGGAAAGAAGGAGTTGTAATGTGAGGTTCAACATAGGCTTTCTTAGTTTAGATCAAAGGTCGCACATCCGATAATCTCTAGATTTTGAGTCAGGCTCTCCCCGATGACTGAAGGATCAGGGCTTTTCGTGTCTCAAATATGTCAACTGTATGTAAAACACACCCACATATGTCCTTTTTTCTTCATATTAAAATAAAATACCCCCTACCTATTGAGGGAATCTCAATGGTTGATTGGCTTTAGTCACCAACGGCCAAATTGGCCGTAGACCCATTTTTAAGCCCGGCGAGTTTAGACGCGGGAACCACTTCATGATCCATATAGAGAACACAATAGAGACCATGCGGAAACACTAGTAAAATATGGAACTCATAGGCCAACTTGGCCGTCGAAATTTATAATACGTTGTAGGAAGTCTCATGGCTATCGTTGCCATGGAATTGCTATATAAAGATGTCTCTTCACTCCCTTCACCAAACTCATCACCAACACAATACAAATCAATCCTTTACATTATTCAAGTTACTCGCAATGTCTCAAACTCTTGCGCTCGTCACTGGTTCAACTCAAGGCATCGGCCTTGCAGTTGCCAAAGAACTCGCCATCAAGCATAATTACCATGTCCTCCTCGGCGTCCGAAACACCAAAGCGGGAGAAGAAATCGCCTCTGATCTTTGCAAAAACGGCCATCAAGCTTCAGTCGTAGAGCTTGATCTCAACTCTCCTGAGTCGATCGACAAAGCAGTCAAGCATATCGATGAAAAATACGGACATCTTGATGTTCTCATCAACAACGCTGCTGTTTTGCTCGATTTTGACAAGGGCCTTTCAACCTGGGATCTCTTCTCAAAGACATTCACAACCAACGTCATAGGAACCGCCTGTCTTAGTCAAAGCCTCCTTCCTCTTCTCCGCAAAGCAAAGAATGCTCCACCACGCATTGTGTTTGTCTCGAGCGTCATGGGCAGTCTCACCAAGGCCACTGATGAAACCACGATCTATTACAACATTGACTACAAGTCTTACGACGCGAGCAAGGCAGCGGTTAATATGCTTATGATCAACTTTGCCCGGGAGCTGCATGATGTGGGTGGAAAGGTCAATGTTGTTTGTCCAGGGTTGGTAAAGACGGGCTTGTCGGGTTATCATGAGTGGGGAACGAGTACTGAAGTTGGCGCTGAAAGGATCGTGCAAATGGCGACTATTGGGGAGGATGGGCCTACAAGGACCTTCAGTGACCGTAATGGAGAGCTTCCTCTGTAAATAGCAACCTCTTACCATATGTCGGTAGTTTAGTTTCAGTCCAATTGCGGAGTCAAATCCTGCGCAGGCCTTGGCCGCAGGATTTTAGCCTTAAATCCGGACACCTATCTATTTCTGCTTACCAACCTCCACTTGCACTCTCCTACATCACTTTCAAATCGCAAAAACTCGTATCAGCCACCATGGAGACTTCAATGGACTCTCTGTTCTTTGAAACTTGTCACTTTTGCGACAAGGCTTTCACTCAGGGTATGTCTGTCCTAAGCATGCCTGTCAGCCGCTGACCGTTGTCAGAGCATCCGTACAAACGTCACGTCAATTATTGCCGACGGGCTCAAACCCAGCGTAAAGGACGCCCAAAGTCCTGCACTTCCTGTAGAATAGCCAAAACGAAATGTGACTTTAGGCAACCATGTTCGAGATGCACGAAGAAGGACCTCCGATGCGGGTATGGCCGACTAATCTGCACAGGGACTGCCGCTTCAATTGAGCACAGCCAGGGACCCAATAGCCACTCCATGAATGACCTCATTCCGTGTGAGATCTTGGATGTTCCTTTTGAGCTGGACGAGTTCGCAAGTGGCTTCATCTCGCCGCGGAGTACTTTGGTCACTGACACTTCCGGGCTTATGCCGACTTCTTTGGATGTGTTACCACTCAACATAACAAGCGGTACTCAGATCCAGTCGCGGCTAAGATCGCTCAGCTCTAAAGGGGATTTGACACGTGTGTCGAAACGTCTTTCAAGCCTACAACACACATCACGAGTGATCATGCAGATGCTCTACGCGTACCCTCAAATGATGCTTCGCCGACAAACCTTCCCGCCATTCATCCACCCGCATTGGCATGAGAAAACCCTCCCCGAGACGCTGGGTAGTTGCATCAGCCTTGCCCAGCTCTTTGCAGCACGAACGCCAGAAACTGAACCATTCTTGTGGAGAATGGTCGCAGCTGAAGAGGAGCGCTTTCGGGAAAAGGTAAACGTGACCAACCTCTTCGAGTAACATCGGCTGATACGAAACAGTTGCATGCCTTCTCTCCTCGTGAGGTGCATTTGTGTCTGGAGGCTATGATTATCTATATGATGATGTCGATGAGCGAACCTGATTCAGGAAGCAATGGCCGGACATCGAGGCTATTCGAAACAGCAGAGGTTAGTATTGTAAAGAGTCTCCCCACAAACAATCAGCTAAACGTCACCAGCTTATCGGATCCCGGTTCCTCGAACTTGCGGGCAACTATTCAACCTCGGAGCTTTCCGAACCAAGCTTGACCTGGCAAGATTGGATATTCGCAGAATCACGCCGCCGAATGTCATGTCTGTGGCTGATAATAGGCTGCGTAATCACGATTGAGAATGGGAAGAAATGCAGCATCTGCAGCGACATGTGTAGTCTTCCTCTTCCATCGAGCAGGTTGCTCTGGGAAGCGAGAAGTCTCGAGGAATGGCAGACGGAGAAGGCTTTCTTTGACATGAGCTGTCCTATGACTACGTTGGGTGAGCTCGTTGAAGCGAAAGCAAACTCGGGAAACCCGGTTGAAGCGCAGAGGCTGCAGAATTGGGAGATGGGGAGCGACAAGATGTCTGCCATGTTGAATATTGCTGTTGAGTTTGTATGGGGCAACGTTTTGTAGCGACTGGTTATCATAACGGGCTATTCACACTGTACTATCGTGCAAGCTTCTCACATTGGAGCCCCACTGAAGCATCGGCATGATCTCATGAACGTGAGACGAGTCTCCAACTGATGCCGCGTCAAGCTCTGCGCGATCGGCGGAAGATTCCAGTAAATGACGCGTTTGCAACAGAAAAGGCAAAACTCCAAGAGACAGCGAATTGGAGGAGAAGAAGCCGGAAGCATGATTGCGTGAGAAACGCCAGATCACGTGAATTGCGCGCCTCCTCGCGTTTTGAGTTTGGCCCCGTAATAAATCAAGCGCGTCCCCTCCCGCAATCCAACCTTTCATCAACGCGACCGATCAGCTTGCCCCACGAGTCACGTCACGCATACATACCTTGACTTCCTCAAGTGCCATGTGGGTACTTCCATACGTATTTCCCGCTCACTGCAAGCATGCTCTGACATCATATGCAGATACCTCGTCTATCCATACCCTATCCAATCGTTGCAACCCTCCCTATGCCTAGACTGAGAGGCACAGTCCCTGGGCCGCCCCCCCTCAAGAGGAAACGAGAGGCCAGGGAGCCAGCGGCATCACCTGCCAGGTTCTCAAAGCGATGGAAGCGCTCTTCTTCTATCATCAGCATCTCTTCCACCGATGATGTTGGCGCCCCAGTCCCTTCATCCAGCCAAGCCAGTGCAGAGTACTGGTCTCAGCAACCAGCTTTCGATAGCGATGCGTCCGATGTGCCTGAAGAGGACTTCCTGGCCTTGACACAGAGCACCCCCAACAAACGGTCCACTGCCCTGCCAGTCGTCCATCATGCCGGCCAAGATACTCCCCCCACCGTCGAACAAAATCGCCTTGACGGAGATACATCTATTCCGGAGCCAACGCTGTGTAGAGAACAACAGGACCTTCTCAACCGCATCATGCGTGGTGAAAATGTCTTCTTTACCGGCTCAGCGGGATGTGGCAAGTCCACAGTCCTGAAAGCAGCAGTCAAGCAGCTTCGAGCGGCAGGCAAAACCGTTCACATCACTGCGCCTACTGGTCGAGCCGCCCTTGGAGTCAACGGCGTGACTACCTGGTCCTACATGGGTTGGATTCCTTCATTCCACAGTACCAAGACCATGGAAGAACTCAAACAGCACTCATGGCACGGAACCATCTCGACACGTTTGAGAGAGACAGACGTTCTTGTCATTGACGAGATCAGCATGGTTGAAAACCTTCATCTCGAGCGCATTAACGAATGCATGAAGCACGTAAAGTGCTACGACATTCAAACTGGTGGCACCCGGGTAGATGCTCCAGCGTTCGGCGGTGTTCAACTTCTCATCACTGGCGACTTTTGTCAGCTACCTCCTGTTAACCCGTTCCAGCATTGCATGCACTGTAAAAGCTCGCTTGTAAAAAAACCCCAGGGATGGGTTACATCTAAAGTAAGTATCACTATGAACGGCTCTAGCCATTGAACTTATGTAACGAGTGGCTAATTCATCCAAGACTCAGTTCTCTTGCCCTAAGAGATGCTGCACCTACAGAGAACACGACAAATGGGCGTTCAAAAGCAACGCCTGGCAGGAAGCTCAACTGACACACGTTCATTTAAACGAGATCCACCGACAAAGTGACCGATCTTTTGTTCGAATGCTTCAGAAATGCCGCCTAGGCATGCCGTTCACTAAGGCCGAAGCAGCGACACTTCTCGACCATCCCTCCGAGACTGAAAACGCTACTAAGCTTCTTGCCAAGAATGAAGATGTGAACAGGATCAACCACGAAGAATTTCAGAAATTGGACGGCTGGGTAAACCAGTATCCCGCACTTGACCTCATACAATGGAACACAGAGCACAAAGAGTATGAGAATTTATGCACTGTTGAACCTCCAACTTCCGAAAATGCCGGCGTCCTTCGAGGTCTTAAGGATCATTCGCTTGAGCACGTTGTCGAATTGAAAGAAGGCGCTTTGGTCATGCTAAGAGTGAACCTTGATATTGAGAAGGGTCTTGTGAACGGTAGTCAGGGTATCGTCACTGGCTGGGAAACATTCGATGAGAGGAGACTCCCGAGACCATACAGAAAGAAAGACAAAACCCACGAGTTCGATGTCGATATGCTCATGGGGGAGGATGCTGGACTCAGAGCGAGTGAAATACGGGAATTTTGTAAGGTGGGACAGGTCTACGAATGGCCCATTGTCAAATTCCACAACGGTATAGAACGCACGATATATCCCTGGTGCGTCGTCACATATTTGGGTTCCGAGGAACCCTATACCAAGGTCCTCAGGACCCAAGTGCCGCTCACCCTTGGATGGGCTCTGACCATTCACAAGTCCCAGGGTATGACGCTGAACCGCGTCGTGACTAACCTTTCTGGGGCTTGGAACCAGGCACTGAAATACGTTGCGCTTTCACGGGTGACCAGTCTTGAAGGTCTTAAAATCGAAGGTGGGCAGCCTTCATTGAAGGTGAAGAATAAAGCCGATGAGGTGGAACAGTTTATTAGAAACAAGTTTGGACAGGAGCTCTTTGACCATACAAAGAAAGGTTTATAGACTCGTATTTTGTAGTAGTAGGGTGATGGGGGAAAAAGCCATTGTGATTGCATGGTCCACGGCGTTAGAATATCAGGACAAAATTTTGTTCCTTGTAATATAGAATAAATAAATTCGTTGCTTTCATTTCATCTCACGATCGGGAGCGTAGAGAATCCTGGCGATGGATTTGTTTGACTTGTTAATTCCAATGCGACGGATTAGCGGTTAGAACCCATCCTTCAGTTTTAGTGCAAGTGCCTGGAAATGTGGTATGTAGTTATACCATTTAACAATAGTCTCTAAAATGTTATATTTTACCTCCTCCCAGCACTAAAGACATGTTCCATCTCTCTCTCTCTCAAAACGTCCACAGACCAACTAAAAGCTCTGGATGCTTCTGATCGGCGTGCCGCGTTGATATCCCAAATTAGGTAGAATAAGGGGAAGCTAGCTAGGTCACGTGCGAGGTGCCGCCTCGAGTTCTAGGTTGGTCCTACGATAAATTGGGCGCGTCCCCCCCTCCTCCCTAATTTATTAACGCGATCGATCACTTTGCCTAATGCGTATCTACGTGCCACGTGGGTTCCTCTAGTCTCCTCTTTACCGCAAGCATGCGCTGATATTATATGCACACGCAGATACCTCGCCTATACTTTATGAATCACTGGTACGCGACATGCCCAGAATGAGAGGTCCAAGCCCTCCAACTTACCCCACCACTCCGCCGCAACAGGGGAGGAAGAGAAAGGCAAGTGATGCTGCCCCGACAAGAGAGAACGCCGATCAATCACAAACGCTACCTCCTTCACCCAAACGGACTCAACGCGAAGCATCATTCCTCAGCGTTTCATCCGGCGATGGCCATGACAATGATGCCCTACACCACCCATTGGCACCGCCCGGCGCTCGACCTGTCATCAATGCTGAACCAACGCTTTCTCCTGAACAACGGCAACTAGTCGACGCCATCGTTTACGGCCAACGCAATGTCTTCTTTACTGGCTCCGCTGGCTGCGGTAAATCTACCGTTCTCAGAACCGCTATTCCACAGCTGAGGGAACAGCAAAGGATCACCATTTGTGCACCCACTGGCCGAGCAGCCGTTCAAATTGGTGGCATGACTACCTACTCTTATATGGGATGGGCACCCAAATTATTTGAAGGAGGAATAAAGGCGCTGAAGGACGCAAGCTGGAAAAAGACCGTAAGAAAGCGTCTCAGAAGAACAGACGTACTGATCATCGACGAGATCAGCATGGTCAGCAGCGATTTTTTAAACCGCATGAATGCGTGTTTGAAAGAGGTGAGAGCGGACAAGGCACATTTGCCCTTCGGCGGTATCAAGGTCATCGTCACTGGGGACTTTTGCCAGCTAGCCCCTGTCAATCCTTTCGAGTTTTGCTACAATTGCGGTGCTCGTCTTACAGTCAACAAAGTGACCGGTATATACAGATGTCCAAAATCCAGTGGCCATGGACCCTGGGCAGATGAGGACAAGTGGGCCTTCAGGAGCTCTGCATGGGCTGAGGCCAACTTCGCCTGCTTCAACTTGAGCGAGATTCATCGTCAGAACGACCCCGTATTCGTCAGAATGCTGGAGAAATGTAGACTTGGATTTCCCTTCAGCGAAAACGACATCGACCTTCTTATGAACCACGACTGCGAGGTTGAGGATGCGCCACAGCTCCTTTGCACGAGAAAAGAGGTCGACCCTATTAATAAAGGCAAATTCAACGCAATCACGGGATTCCCGAAAAGACAGTATAGGGTCCTCGATGGATTTGATTGCAGAGAGCGACATAAATATGAGTACCAGCGTTACTTCAACACGTTACCGAATAATACACTGGCGGTTCACGAAAATCACCCACTGGACCCAGTCGTGAACCTCAAGGAAACAATGCAAGTCATGCTTCAAGTAAACTTGGACATCCGAGCTGGACTCGTCAACGGAAGCCAAGGCGTGATTTGCGGCTGGGAGAGAATCGACTTGGCGAGACTGCCAGAACTCATAGGAGACCACTCCGATGTCCGAGAACACTTTGTCCGAGAGTTTACTATAGAACACCTACGGCTCTACCCCGATGAAGAAGATCAAGTCTGGCCAGTCGTGCGCTTCAACAACGGAAAGACTCGGACAATCTACCCATGGTGTGTAGCAAACCCCGTTGGCCTTGAGGAGCCCTTTTCCTTCCTGCATATAACGCAAATCCCTCTCGTTCCTGGCTGGGCCATTACCGTTCATAAGAGCCAGGGCATGACTCTTGAGCGTGTTATTGTGAATTTGACCGAAGCCTTTGCTGAGGGGCAAGTGTATGTTGCGCTGTCGAGAGCGACTAGTCTTCGCGGCCTGAAGGTGGCAGGTAGTGCGCAGGGTCTAACGGTGGGAGAGGGAGGAAATGAGGAAGTTCGTCAGTTTCTTGCTGACACTTTTGGTACTGGGAAGTTTGAACAGCTTGAGGAAAGGGAACCTGGTGAATCTTAGAGGGGCACAGAGCTGCGGCATGGGGCAAATATTGAATCTGGTTGCCTGGGTGTACGGGTTTTGTATTAGGAATTGTATATGAATGATGTTATGTTTGAACGGCCTGGTCATCCTCTGTGTTTCGTAGTCATTGCCTGACGGTATAAAATGGCTATGATATAGTTGTGGCCATATAAATTACTAGATATGTCTTCATCCAGGAGAAGGATTCCTTATGAAGCAGAGCGCCTTTGTGCTTCGATCATTCCCAGCCTTGCAACATGCTCACTTCAATGTCTCCAATCATTCATTTATAACCCCCACATCAGTCTCTACCCCACGATGGTAACCTAGCCTTGGATAAGGGGCGGGATATTTGTTGTCATCGTCACTTACCCAGCGAGGATAATCAGGATTCTGTCCCAAATGATAAGAGAGGATACGTCAGTACTTCTGAGGTTTGAACACTTACATTATCGAAGTAGGGATGCTTCGAGCCAACATCTTGACGTTCTTGATACCATTCACTTTCTGGCAGATGCCGCCTTTTGCACCAGATGCAACGTGGCACTGTTCTGTGCGAGACTGTCTTGCCGCAAGTACACCAAAACTGTATTAAGTCATTAGCCTACCTCTCAACGTTGCTCGTTAGGGTTCGTACTGCTCGTTCGAACGCATGGTCACGAAGCGTTTTTGAGGGCTCAGAATCATCTCCGTAGTCAACCATCTCTGTTCGTTCGGCAAAATACTTCCCCGAAGCCTTGCGCTCCTCCTCTTCACATCTGATGCAGATCCACCTTGTATAAACATCGCAATCGCATCTCTCGTTCAAGAACTTCCCCATTACTTCTTTCTCAGTCTTCGCGTCACACTCCTCGCACAGACACATGATATTATCAAGCTCGTAGCTGCCTCTCAAATGCGGTCTGCGATCCGGATACGCACTTGGTGGAGCTGCACGGGGATAGCATCGGCATTCCTCACAGATGTTGATACCGCATTTCAGACACGGCAAAGCACCCGCCTCATCGCACTTGATGTTGTATAGCCGTACTTCAATCTCTTCGTCGCCTTTGAGATGAGGACTGGGTGTCCACTGACCCGCCATGCGGTTTCGGTAGTAGGGACTTGCATAGGCTTGTCGTGTAGCGAGACCGCGACCGTCGCAGAGACAGTGACGACTTAGCGACTTGAAGATCGCTGGTGACGATTTGATGCACCCGTAAGCTGACTTGCTTGTCAGACTGACATGATATAGGTCGAGGGTTGACAGCCATGGAGCTAGGGAGGTGAGGATCGAGTATGAGGAGAGAAGGTCCTCGACTCTGGGGCCACCATTATTAGAAGAAATGGTCGCCATGATCGATTCTTGCAAGTCGCCCTTTCTAAGCAAGTTACTGGTCACTTTGTTACCATCTTTTCGAAGCATGAGCAGAGCTTGAGTGTCGCATGGACGGCATCACGTGAGTAAGCAATAATATGAGTCAGACCGTAACGTTTAGGTCTTTGTCAGATTCATCCGAAGCTCGGAGTAATCAGACATGAGATCATGCTGACAAGGGTTCAGAATCTTGGCTAAAAAGAAGTCGGAAGTTCCTTCGGTCACGGATGTCGGACGTGAATCTGGGACAAGCCGCTCCGTAGTCTCAGCACCGATCTGGACCTACACCACGAACTGGCTTGTCTTTAGTTCGACACATGAAGCCAATTAGGTCCTTCGATGGGACACATCCATCGGTATTGGCTTTTCCTACGGCTGGATTTACGTGAGTGCAGCCAAATACCTATGGCAGTCTGGCCCCAGGATGGTTAGACTCCATGTCGCTCAGATCATCAAGGGCGATTTGAATTGGCTTTGAGACTGGAATAATTTACCAAAGCCTGTATCACTCCAAGATCATCTTTTACTGTAAGTCTCAAGGTTTCTGTTAGTAATCTCAAATGATTATTGACGCGTTAGAAGATGCGATTTGAGTGGAGTTTGCATTCGACTAGATCACATCCTCCATCCTATAACCAGATAACTAGCAACCTTGATTATCGTTTCATATATTCTTGATCAATTGGAATACAAGCTTCAGAAGCCACTCTATGTGCTCTTCCACCAGATGCGGACTACGTCCAGATTCGATCTCCAAAGTGTCAGCACCCCAATTCTGAGCCACGCCCAGAAGCATCTCCCTGCTGAAGATAGGATCATTCTTGCAGATGACCATAATCTTAGGAATCTCCAAGTCTGCTGGGGTGCAAACCATAGGAACCTCGAAGGGAGCTTTGCTTTGATGGCAAAGTGTAGGGATTATCTCATCCGCGATGCCCTGATCAATATCCGAGAGGAATGCTTCCTTGGCCCTCTCTAGCTTCAGTGGCATACGTGTATCCTACTATAGTCAGTTCAGCGGCTAGGGGTGCTCAGTCTAGTATTGACGTGCCGATACATCATGAAAGAATGGCGTCTTGCGATGCTCACCCGCAGCTTCATACATGGAGCTACCTTTGTGGAGGACAGGAGTTGGGGCGACATAAATCACAGAGCGGAAGCCACCAGGAAGGCCTTGTTGCTCCTTTTCTGCAATACTGTGGCCTTCGATCGCCACAGTAAGAGGGATAGCTCCATAACTATGACCAACACCAATAACTTTCCTCCCACTATCGATGTAGGGCAGAACAGCGTCGTGGATCCTCTTTACATCATCGTGGTATGTCTTACCGTCGACCGAGTCATCGTAGCCGGAGCTTGCAAGAGGCGGTGCAAGGACAGTAAAACCTTGTTGCTGGAAAGCCAGGATGAGAAGTCGGTAGTGGAAAGGTCGATGCCTAGCACCGTGAATCAGAAGTATGACTGGCTGCTGGTTCTTTTCATTCATTGTACGCTCTGCATAAAACGGAAGATGATGTTTGGAATTATCGATCGGCTTATGCTAAGGTTATATATGTAAGAGTCGATAATCACGGAATCCTTCTTCGGACGAAACCTCCGATTTCGCAGTGGTATTTCTGCGATACGCCATGCAGTCTGACCCTTGGCTACCCTTCGGATAGAGATTCGGACGAACTTGGGGCGCGTCAGTGTGCTGACAAACATGCCCATTCCTGCTGATTACGGACCTACTGTCATCACTACCAAACATGGGAGAGTTTCCCCTGCTTCTACACGCATGGCATCGGCTAGCAACGGCAAGCCGTCTACGACTTCACGGTATAGTGAACTTCAGAAGCCTGCCCGCTGGATGTGAACTCCATCATATCAATCGAGGCCGAATATAGATCTTAACCTTCTTGCCATAATAGCTCAGGTAGCATGTCCCGGAATTTCAACAATCTTGGCCGAAGCAGGACGATTGGTATGTTCTCTTCTCTAGGTCGCTCAAGTGTGTTGGCTTGATATGGTTCGTTGAGGCGTCATAAGCTTTATACATCAATCAATCTAGGTCGCTCACCTATGATTCGATAGGATGCAGATCTAAAGAAGAGAGCTAGAAATCTCGACCCTCTGTGCTCAATAGCTACACTTCTATCCGCCTCCCTGCATCATTGACGCTATCCTCGTCACATGAATCATCATAATCCTACATCAGAGTCACATCGGCACTATTTAAGACAACTTTAAGATCATCGAGATCTTTTATGGAAGTCAGATATTACATAACCGACAGTTAAAGGAGTGGTATGAATTGGAGTCTTATTAATCTGCCTGCAGTTATCTAGGGTTACCACCCTTTATAATTTAATCTAGCCTAATTCCTTATTACCCCTTTATACCATTACCATTTAACCTTTAAGGCAGGGAAAATCAGGCTTTATTTAATCCAGACTAATTATAGCTTTTCCTTCGTCCCTAACCTACTATAACTAGCCTGCTGATTAGCCAAAGCTAATAGACCCCCTATAACCCCTGGCTTTTATAGTAGTTATGCCTAGTAACAGGCTTATTATGCCTTGGCCTTGGTCGGCGCGCTAGGCTTACCTCGGAGGCCTGCCTTAATAAGGGGTCTTTTTTATGCCCTTTGCGGGTTTTAAACCTACTGCCTCTTGCGTTACCGCAGGGGGCTTGCCTAGGTGCTTGACCACTGCACCAAAGGGCGTTAAAGGAGTGGACCTAGCGGCTGAAGCTGAAATGCATTTAGAGAATACCGGCGATTGATCAGCGCCTTCACTTGCCAGTAGAACTTCATTAATAGCTCGGCACGGCACGGGTTCAGCTAGAACATTGGTAGCCGTCTGGGGACTGATCGCCAGTCAACAGAACTGATTGGATTATGGTAACCTCGGGGGGCAAGAAACTCAGACCTGAATATAGGACATTAAAATAAACTTAGTAAAAGATATCCTAAGTTTAGCAAAGTTACCTTTGATTGTAGCATGCGTCTGCAACAACTTGACCTGCATGTTACCCTGTTGGGAAGATCTGTAATGCCGATGTTGAAAAGTGGCTGAGAGGGCTGAGCTGAAAAACGACGATCCTTTCCACTCTCTATGTAGACAAGGAGGCCAATGACGTCACAATCACTGTCCAAACCATGAAGTCTACACTGTCAGCTTCCGGCCTAAGCCCGTGTCTTGGATCAATGCAGTCTACAGCCATTGACATGCTGCGCCTAACGCCTCGCCTACCGGAAAGTCAGACAGCCGAGACATATTTCGAATATTCTAGTTTTTTCACATTCTGTATATGATGCCACCAGCTGATCTGCTATGTTTCTGGCTAAAGGGTTTATACCGCTCTGCAGCTATCACCACAGAGATATTTCGTTAACGAATTCTACTCATGCTACTTGACATACATGCATATTCGATGCATGTCTTGACGCTTGGGTGACATGGCCTGTCACTTGACCTTCCCGTGTCTCATGAATATGCCTGATTCAGCCGAGTAGCACACAACTCCGCCCTGATATCATTACGTAGTTCTCTGTCAACTGGGCTCCAGTACCTTATATGGATGCTGATGTTGACGGACTAAATCTATCGCTCACCGAATACAAACACCAAATGAACGAGAGACTTGCTTTGTTTTACAGTGGCTATTCTCGTCAACTCTTTATACCAAGTTTAACTAACATCGACGGACTTTTGTTTCCCACTACAAAACAACTAAAGACATGGCTTCCGCGGCTTTGCGATGGCATTTATATATTGGAAAGCTCCTTATGATCGTTGCCAGTCTTGTCCTTGCCACTGGAAGCAATGATGGCTTGCAGCATATACTTCACCTGGAAAACTCTTCGCCTGAGATTATCACAGGTCAATACGATCCTGCTCGAATCATTATCCACAATACTACCGGTCATGTATCATGGAACTGGACGAAAGTCGACTTCGTCAATCAAGACATACCAAAGAAGCTCAATGAGTGTCTACATATGGTGGCTCCGTGACAGACGTCAAGTGGGCGAATCACGGTAGGAGCGTCGTGGCAGTCTTTTCTCATGCAATCATTGTCATCAACCATTATCCTGACGAACCACCTAAAGACAAGATCATGGCTTTCGGCATGTGTTTGGATAAATTCGGTCTGGGAGGAACTCACAGCATTGAGCCTCTGCCCGATGGGAAGCTCGCTATAGCAACAACCTCCTATGAAACAACAGGAAACATCAAGATCGTCAACACGTCCTTGGGTGTATCAAACCCATATCCAGGCTTTCTCCAAGAGCTTGATGGTCTCCCTGCCGTGCACAGTCTTGTATGGGACCAAGTAACACAGAGTCTTTGGGCCGTCGGAAATGACTTACCTCCTCACGGAAGAAGTCCCTCGACAGCGCAGTTGAATCGCTATGAGTATAGAAATGGTGCATTCTCTCAAAAGCCCTCTCAAGTTGAGCCCATTGGTCCTCCAAAAATTCTCACCGAGGAATGGGACGACTCATGGTGGGATGGAGGACATGATATTACGCCTGTGCCTGACCAACGATACCTCCTTATCTCTACAGATCTAGACCTCCATCTCTTCAATCTGAGCTCGGCTTCATTTCTGCACGGAGAAGAAGTGCTAAAACAGTCATTTATGCAGGGATTCAAACCTGTCAGATCTCATGAGAAGAATCTGCCTCGGGCTGATGTCAAGTCATTGAGCTTGCACAAGAGCTCCGGCACTCTTTATGTGCAAGCTGATTGGAAAGGCTACTTTTCGACTCAAGTCAACCATCTTACACCAGGAGCAAAGACTCCAAAAGCCATCTCGTTCTTGCAGTCGGTCTATCGTTCTCGTTGGTTTTCGCCCGTGGCTGGATGGTCTGTTGAGTAGCATCTTTCTTCGGAGGATGATGGATCTACGTAACTATTAGCCTCGAGTCAAGAAGTCATGCAGTGAACGATGAAACGTCGCTCTCTTTGAGAGGTCCAAATACCAACGGCGCCAGTCAATGCTCTATTAACATTTCCAGAATATTTGAACTCTTAAGCTTGAATCTGTGGCCCTAAGCTCGACAGAATCCTCAAAAAGCCCAGGGTACAAGTTGAGAGGATGCCCGGCCAGACACAGCGGAACTTAAGAAGACAATCAAGTAGTGAAGGGCAAATCTATGTAGACCGTTGTATGGAGTTCTCCTCAGGAGTTTAAGCTCGGCCGGTCTTGATAGGAGGGGTTTCTTATGTAGTATCTCCAGTCTTTCAGGCAAATCCGAAAATAGACCAATTGTAGAGGGAGAGGCAAGAGGAGGAAGAGAGAAAGAAGAACGCTATGGAGTTCTAAAGCTACAACCTTAATTAAGGAAGCTCAGACAACGGATATCGTCCTTATATAGTGAAGCTGATCAAGATCCACAATTTGTACATATGTAATGGCAGTGAATCGTGCACGGTGCGATTCTAACGTTCATGAATCCATCAAGGTCTTTGCTGGTTTTTCATTTAACAATTCACCACCAGTGATCAACTGTAATAGACCTATTGTTGTATTACTTCGAGGTCACCTTGATTCTTTGACTCCAACTGTGAGGTGATACACCTACAAAAGCGGAAAAGTATATAAGCCGAGCTCTCAGCATTCTCCCACCGTCTCTACCCAATACTGCATATCGCATCATCGTATAGTCACCACAGTCCTAAACTATTATCGCGCACTCGAAGTAGAAATAACAACGCTTCCTGCTCTACTAAGCTAGCCATGTGCACGACTACATTTATAAGATACTGGGGTTATTGTGGCCATTTGATACGTACAGAGACTGTTGATAAGATCTGTGGTCAAGAAAGTTGCGTCAGAGACTATGATTCCAAAGACCCGCTTCTCTATGTAGAATGTGGGCCATGTGAAGAGGCTCGGAAGAAGGAGGAGGAAGAGAAGTTGAAAGCGCTGCTTGCGTAATGATAGAGTGTGTTGACGTGGTTCCAGAGAGTTGGAAGGTTTCTAGTCTTATAAGCATAGTAGATCAAATTGAATCATCATTGTCTAAGGTTTAATCTCTCATATTCTGTCAGCTTGAGCTATGTCAGTGATACATTACTGCGGAACAATATAAATAAGGCCATGAGCCGGATCTACCGTGGGAGTTCAATTATTAGAACTTCAAGAATACGAAGGCCACATCAAAATAACTAATTACACAAATAAGCCTTGAAGGGGCGATGTGCAGAACAATATATACTTCATCTTTGTGCGAAGTATGCTCTCACAAGATCGGGTTCAGGATAGACGGGGAGCCATGCAAGAACCCAGGTGATATGGAAAAAGGATGTACTGCCGAGTTTGAGGAAAAGACTGATTATCTATCTTCTGATCTTTGCCAGAAGTGTGAGGAGAAGAAGAAGGAAGACAAGAAGTGAAGACTTTGGTTGATGGCTGCCACGAGGCGCGGGGTCATCACCCCCTATCGTTTGATGAATAATGCCTTCCAATGAATACAATCCTGTGACACTTAGAGCTGGGGAGTCGCTGATTGTCCCTCCTTACTTTCAATACCAATCAAGTATTAGTGAAATTTATGTATATTCAGAGTCCAGCAAGTTGTATATAAATCCAGCCAGCTCCTCGCTTCTGGCACCATATCTCAAACGAATTCCTCTACACAAGCCCTCATACATAGAAAACCACAAATTGCGTCCCGCTATAATATCTGCAACTACCACCATGTGCAAGACAATAAGCATTCGATATCAGTGCGAAGATTGCTGGACCCTTGACCATGACGATACGACTGTGAAGCCGTGCAAGACGCCGAGGGACAGGAAAAAATGTAAGTCTGAGGTCAAGATAGTAAACGAATACTTCTCTCCAATATGGTGTTCTGTTTGCGTGGAGAAGAAACGGAAGGAGAAGAAGTGACTTGAATCACTACTGGGAGTAAAGAGTTTATTACTATTGCCTTAATAAATGAGATAAATTCCATGCTCAATGACTCCCAGTCACACGAGTGGATAGGTAGATGGCCTTTCTCAGTGTCACTACTATGATAAGCTCAATCATTGGCCGTCAGTTCCTGTGGGCACAAGTACGGCGTGTAAAGTCTCCGCGACCCAAATGCAAAATTGATATTGACTCGAGAGATAAGTACATGGAGTCGAGGGAATACCCATAATGTATGGAGAAGAAAGTAACGGTGATTGCTTGGTCATGACTGGCCCCTCTGGCTCTAGTTTGGTCAGCAGCGAGGGTGAGATTCAATGAGAGCGAAGGATCAAGTTAGCAGCTTTTGGAATAGCTTCGAATCCAGAGGCCTAACAACGGCCACATGATAAGTGTCCTGTCCTATCTGACTTTAGAACAAATAGATAATTGATAACGACGAACGTGACATGACCGGCGTTCTCCTTGCCGATGATTTGGCTCCCATGTCTATTGACATGTCTATTCTGTTGCACTGATACCGCCACCTAACCGATAGAAAACACGTAAGCTTCATATATGGAACTTGCCCGATCCTCCGTTGACCATCGGAAGTCGGTGATCTAAATTCTCACGTCAGTCTCTCTCATTCCTTCGCCACTTCAAAGAGTCAATCCCCCCCTCGGGGAGCAAGAAAATACCAGACCTTGATATATGGTATTAAAATAAACTTAGCAAAGAGCCTTTAAACCTTAGGCTAGATTTACCTAAATCTTTTCATTGCTTAGGGTCAAGGTCCTGTGTTTTCCTTCCTCCCCTAGCCCCCGCTCAATTCATTCTAAGCATTCCAGCTGTGCAATACTAATCATCACTATGTTGCTTCAAGACCTAGCAACAGAGATCATCGAGCAGATCGTACAGTATCTCTCTGTGTGCTCTGATCTCAACGCCTTATGCCAGGCCAACAAACGGTTTAGCCATATTGCCAATGATCTTGTCTATCGTGAGGATGCACACTGGCGATGTAACGCGCTCCGATGGGGTTCTCAAGAGGGCCTCGTTTCAGTGGTAGAGAGATCACTGGATCAATGTGCTGATGTCAACTACATCATCAACCACGACGATGAGACTGCCTTGTTTCCAGCTGTCCAGAAACAGCACTGGGATATCGTGCATCTGCTGCTGGCGAGAGGTGCTGATGTTCACCGCAGGAACAAGGTTGGCGACAATCTTGTGTACCTTGCCGTAACGACTGGCAGTTATGATCTAGTGAAGCTCATGCTAGATCAAGGTGTCGATCCAAACTCCCATGTGGAAGGCGATGTTCCTCCTTTGTTGCTGGCAGTGCGAAGAGGATATCTCGACATCATAAGGTTGCTATTTGATGGCGGTGCATACATCGATGACAGCGACGACTGGGGCGAAACACCTCTACATATTGCCGTGGGCACGCCTCAGCATGATATCCTAAGCTTTTTCATCGAAAAGGATGTTTTTCGCAAAGACAAGACTGGGGCTCGAGGTGCTGATGCACTGGAGATGGCTGTCATACGAGGAGACATGTCAACATTGAGGCTGCTTCTCGAAGGGGGTGCTGACCCGCTCGTTCGAAGGTGGACGAGATATCATGCGATTATCACGGCGGCACTAGCCAGAGAAAATGATATGGCAATATTGATGACAGAAAGGTTGGTAGGAAAGGTCGGTTGCCTTGACGAGCATGGCAAGGAACTCCTTTGGTACGCTGTGAAGGGTAGATGTCAACAGTATACTCGCTACCTATTGAGCAGTGGTCTCGATCCGGACAGAGATCTTTGGAAAGAAGTTGACGGTTCGATGGTGGGAGGTTCTGCCTTGGTAGTGGAGATGCTGGGCGCTGGAGTATTGACAGCATGAGATCGGACTGTAAGGGAACAGGAAGGTGTTTGAGTACGGGAATGAATAGTGAGCGTCAATGACATCTATATTATAGCGTTTTCTTCTCTATCAATCACAGAGAGTCTGGCTGGCTTTCAACTCCAAACCTCCATCGTTCTATATCGAGAGGCAGGCAACTTGAGCTTGCCTCAAGGCATATCAACAAACAAAGCTAACGAGCGCTTCTTTTTGATGCTTTTCTTGAATCTATCAATCTCGGCTCGCAAGTCCTCCTGTTCCTCGAGCAACGCCTTCTTCTTGTCTTCGAGTTCTTTTACTTTGGTTTCGACACGTTTCAATGAGGCTTTCGCTTTACTCAAGCAGTTGTTCAACTCCTTGATCGTCTCACCATCCAAAAGACTGAAGTTGTAACTTATAAGCACAGATCCCTTTTGGTTGTCTTTGTTGCGGGATGTCTTATCTTTTGAATCCATATCTTCTAGGTCCTCCCTGAACCTAACCTTCTTCCCTGTTTTGGTCTTTGTTTCTTTTGTGGGCTCGGAATGATCAATCTCATGCTCGCCCCGGAGGCCGAGTTTGTTTTGCGAGACAGTTTCGGGCATTTCTTCGGAACCTCTCATAGCCACGTCGCTCTTTGTGGGGTCGCTGTCGGCCATGGTGTTCTTGCACTATATAGATAATTAAAAGCTTCAGGAAGCGGTTTTGTCCAAAGGAGTTGATCTCTACTGGATGTGAGCATTCCATAACTGAGGGGGTTGGCTTTAATATACGAGCTCGGTCCTCGACTCCCCTACGATTCACAACTTGCAAGTCCATCAATTATTAGTTGAAGATTAAGTCGCACCAGTAGGTCATTCAGAGACATGACACAGCCGTGCAGTAAATCAGCACCTTATACCTTTGTTGTCGCTGAGACTCAAGATGACCTTCTTGGTCAGACACTCCTCTTCTTCCTTTCATCATGCTGCTAAGGAGTCGCAGTGATGCTTATTGGAGTTACATGGCAAGAGAGAGATTCTCAGCATCCCGTTATGGATTCGCTTTCCCTGTCTGTATCGCGACGAGTTCATTAACATCTAGCTGCTGTACTAAAATGCTCAGCCTTTGACAGTAAATCGGTGGTGGTAGCAAGCTCACAAGTAACCCCCAACAAGAACTTTTGTCTAAGCTGTAAGATTCTATGTTCAGCTCAAGGACATCTCCGTATCACCGGGACCGATTCCTATTGCTTCTGGACCTTGGCTACTGAATTCCGGCCCTTCGTTTCCAAATCCCTGAGGTTCTTCAGCTCAAGATCCCACTCATTCTGTCTTCTGTCTAAGTCTTCCAACATATACTCTACCGCCTCAATTTCTTTCTCGTGATTTTCGAGCTCGAGTATGTACGACCTCGCCAGTATCGCCGATTTCTGTCTTTGAGCCTCCTGTCCTTTCCGCTTGCTTTCCTCCTCTCTGTCCCAAGTTCTTTTGATAATTCCTTTCAGCTGATCTTTGCCTTGACGTAGCTTGTCGATCCTCTTCTTGACGTATTCCTTGTCAACCTCCAGTTTGTTTATCTCAAAGTTGACTCCGTGGATCCTCTCCACCACTTCTTTCTCTGGCTCCCTGCGTGTCGTGGACGTGGGTACATCTTTTCGCCTGTCGAGAAGTTTATCGGGCATTCTGCTGAGTTGACTGATCGGAGGAAGCGATGGTGTTGTTCGATAGAGGCTATGTCGCCGTTCTAGTGAGTTGCAGGATATCCAGGCTGAAAGAGGAGAGAATATGATTGAAAGTATCTTGCTGTAGCGGAGGTTTCTTCTAGATTCTTGAGCACAACATCTAGTTCAAAATAACAGCATATGGTTCCAATCTCTTCCTGATATACACCTCCATGGCGCTACCTAGAACATTGGCTCACTCAACCCTTTCTTACCGCGTATAGGTGAATTACAGATAGCTTTCTCTTGTGAGAAGTTAGGCCTCATCACTCTCGACTAACTCCATGCCTCAGATAGTAGTTATCCACCGCGAAATCGTTCTTCAGGAGTTCTATCTTCTGTTCAGAGTCGATGGGCTCTATGATTACCTGTGCAGTTTGGCTCCACCCCATTCATGATCCAGCGGCCATGCATACTCTACAACAACTCACTAGCGGTCATTGAGTAGTAGAATGGCTCCCTGTTGAGGCTAGACTACATGTTCCAAATTTATGGTTCTACCCATCGCCACATCCCAAATATCTATCTCCTTTGTAGCCTGGCCATTGCCTTCTGATGCTTCTTCTTTGTTTCCTTGAGTTTCTCCTTCTCACGTTTCAATTTCTGTTTCTTTTTTCCTAGCTTCTGCAACTCTGTTCGAAGTTCCGTGATTTCCTCTTCCATATCCGTTTCCTCATTATTTCTGTCACCTTTCTCTAACTCCTCGATCTCCTTCTCAACATACTCTTTGTCTTTCTT
The DNA here is from genome assembly GCA_001513835.1 of Fusarium temperatum. Classification (NCBI taxonomy): domain Eukaryota; kingdom Fungi; phylum Ascomycota; class Sordariomycetes; order Hypocreales; family Nectriaceae; genus Fusarium; species Fusarium temperatum. Next base: position 627,260 of record LJGR01000008.1, read on the forward strand.
AAGTTTTTCCTTTTTGAATTTAACTGTATCGAGTTTCTTCTCGGCTTCCTTGATAGCTTTGCCATGGGCTAGGAACGCGGGAATGTCAAACAAATGGGGGAAGTTTCTGTTGGGCATTGTTATGGGAGACTACGTATAGTGGTTGTGAGGTTATTGACTATCGGGATATACTAATTGAGCAAGAAGAAGAATGGGTATTTATATTTCTTGTGCGGTAAAAGATGTCCTTCACACCGGAGCGTAATAGCAATATGAATCGAGGTAGCCTTGCTCAAATAATCTTCCGTGGCCTTGTCTGGGATCTATGTTCAATGTGACTTTGCCCACAAGCCATCGATGGATCCTATACATCTTACTCTTGCGAGGTCCAGACTTCATCACCATCTGGCGTTTTGTTGCCCTTGACTGTAGCTGCTGACTGTGGACTCCAGCAACGACGGGTATCTTTTTTTGTTCAGAGCAAAAACCGACAGCGATTCCACGCCAAACGTTTTTAACCATCCCATTCACGGCTCACCACTAACAGTCATGCTCCTATAGCTACACTTCACCTATTTGTTCTCTTTTAACCTCGTTTGACTTGGTGTCTTATGATGGGTGTGGGCTCAGGGTCGAGGATATTGCCTGTGAATTAGAGAGGCATTTGCTCATGTAACGTTCTTCACATGGATATATTCAATCACTCGCTCGGCTGATGGTTGGTAGCCAAAATGCCAGATCCTATTAAACTGGTAGTTGGAGAATGGAACATGAGCGATTTGCTTTGTTACGGGGCCGCACGACAGACTTGGGATTGATGAAGCAATCATCCTTTCGAGATCGTCAATGCACATGTCTTCTAGCCTCTTGGTGGAGTAGGCCCAGTTCAACTTTCAAGAGACATTGCCTGTATTAACTCACACGTTAACTATACCTCTTTCCCGTATGCCTTGCTGCCTACCTTCAATTTCCTCTCTTCTTTGTTTCAATCGGAGTTCTGACATAAGTAGTTCGGTGCGCATAGTGACTCAAACTGTCACGGAACGAGATGCGTCCATATATAGGTGTAGCATCTACCTTCTTTGTCTTGTGAGACTCCTCCTTCTTGGATGGCTTGTCTGAGCCTCTTCCATGGGATTCCTTTTGGTGAGGCTGCGACCTGCGTGATTCCGATCTGTATGGATCCTTCCTGTCTGAGTATGACTTATGAGAGTCTTTCTTGTGAGACGCTGATCTGTGAGATTCCTTCTTGTGCGATTTCGTCTCGCGATCGTCCGTTCTGCGAGGCTCTCTTCTATGAGACTCTCCTTTGTGAGATTCTCCTCTATGACTGCCTCCACCGTGCGAGCCCATTCTCCTGGACTCCGTCTCTCTTATGTGTAGGCTGGTCAAGTTCTCATCGAAGTGAACCCTACTTCCAGTCTGTCTTCCTAGTCCATCTGAAAAGAGTACGTTGTTGCCATATACTTGCTCTTGGGAAATGTTTTCACAAGATTTACCCTTGTCAGGTCTAGATTGATCGTTCACCTGCACATACTGGGGCATGTGCTGGGGTATGAATTGGGGTATATCTTCGGCCGCAAACTGTGGTGGGACAACTACGGGCTCGTTCTGAGGCTCAGGATTTGGCTCATACACAACCATACCCATGGTCGCATTCGCATCTGAGCTCTGAGGCGCATTGCCTGTTGGCAAGTTCTTCTGGGCGTTGTTGTCTTGGGGGTTGTTTTCTGGCATGATGTCGTCTGAAGAGAGGGATAAATGGGATCGTGGATGGTATTCCGTTTAGGCGAGTTAAATTCACTTCAGTATGTCTTGATCGGAGGTTTGATGCAGGACACATTGGCTATCGGGATATTTGCCTTGATATAAAGGTACCTGGCGCTACTCGCGTTTCGATTCAGTACAAGCGAGCCACGATACGCAATGAATCATGCAACTCTTTCAATTTCTTGCAATTCTAATCATTGTCCCCTTTCGCTGTCTCACTGGGCATTTACGAAAGTCATTGGTGACGAGGTGAGAAGCTCCCTGGGCTATCAGAGCCAGAAGGTATCACGGATCAGCCTGTCACCTACGGTCCAGGTGGTGACTGCGTTGACAAGACTCTTGGAGCAGAGCTTCGCAATACTTTCCAAACCACTGCATCTTTCTACGATTCGCTCCAAGGAGTGCTTGTGGGGAGGAATGTTGGGCAAAGAAGTGTTCAGGTTCCAGCTATATTGCGGAGCTTGATCAAGGGTGGGGGAATATATCACGACTTGAGCAGACCTAGAATTTGAGGCTCTTTAAACCATCTCTTACATAGCCCTCTACCGTGCGTGGCATATCATTGCGCAATCCCGGTATGCGCAGTTCAATTCAAATTGATTGTACAATACATGTCGTGAGTAGTCGGCGCAAGGACCGTGCCTCAATTCAATATATTCCTCAGACAGCCAACGGTTGCTTGGTTGGTTGATGGCTGAGAACAAAGGAAAGTATCCAACCTCAACAGCTTCTCCCTTTCAACCTCATCTCCCTCGATACTCGTGAGAATATTCTCCATTGATTCAGTCGTCGCTCCTCAGTTTGCATCACGATGCTTCCACCACGCAATCTCCAATCACGCACTGTCCGTTCCACACAAACTGCACCCCGTCATCCACCGTCGCGGCCGTCACGATCCTCATAAGTCCTGTCTTCACCAGATCTTCATGAAAATCGAGAATTCACCCTTGTTCGTCTTCGGCTTCATCCACATCCTCAACTCGCCCCGCATCAACAAAGCGCGAGAGTTGGCCTTTGCACAATGAATGTTGGCTATCTCAAGGCTTACACGATGAAACATTCCATTTTCATCGCATTGATCATATCACGCATGATGGGCCACCTCCAGAGTTTCCTTCCTCTCGATGACTTCAACGATTTCCTTCTCAACCTCAATGATCCTCTTCTTCAGGTCACGGATGTTCTCTCTCGCGCGGTTGAGATCTTGTTCGGGCTTCCACCTTCGTTTCTCATGCTTGTCACGAGATGGTTGCTTGCCCACTTTGATTCTCGCTCGGTCGGTCATATTAAACTGGTAATTAATCAAAATTCTGAGAAGGGGTATCATGAGTTGTCGGTAGCTTGTTGAATTAACGAGGTCACGGCCCCTTCGGAGAACGAGCCACGTATCTTTATACCGAGGTCATCCGCTACACATTAGGGAATCACAATGACTCTTGTTCTTGTTCACTGACCTTTAATACTCTTGCTGCATTGAGATGGTGATGAACGGTCTTCGTTTCGGGCATGTCCATGACGAGCAGCTAGGATCTGTGTGCACTGAATATTTAACTCAACCACGAAAGCACTATCATACCCGCAACGAGACGTAACACCTGGTAGTTCCAATACGTTTATCAAACACTTCAGATCAATTACACATATCTTGGTGGAAGCTCCATTCTGTAGTAGTTTATGTAAGGTCGTTTTGAGATTTCACTTGAGTCAGACCCAATATAAAACTTCAAAGCCAATTGCAGCTTATCTTACCTAGTCCCGACTGTACTTACTGTTCTTCCAATCCTCATACCGCAAGCCCTCCTCGCGTCCCATCCACTCGTCAAACTTCATCTCCTCTTGACTAGTCTTAAGCTCCTCTCTGTAAACCTCCCATTCCCGCATCTCCTTTCGCAACCCCAGAGACTTGAGGTCCATTTTAAGCAGCTGTTTCTCATTCTTTAAGCATGTCTTCTCGCCTTGTTTCAAATTCTCAAGTCCATCCAACAGCGCCCTTCTCGATGCTCTCTCATGCTGTGCTCGGTCTAGGACTCCCCCGAATCTTTCGTTGCTCCTCTTTAGTTTTTCTGTCTGCCGATCCAGCTTATGTGTTCTCTCATCCAGTTCTCTGATCTCATCTCGCAGATCTTCGATTCTGCTTTCTGCCAACTCGATCTTCTCCTTCAAGGAATGTTGCTCGTCATGTTTGTTGAGTGACGGATCTACCTCAACTACAATGACTTGTTGTTCGGACATAGGGGACTAAAGTGGTCTTAAGTGAAATGTAAAGGATATCTTTGGTTGTCTGTAGCTGGTCTTATAAGTTGGAATACGGAGAAGCATTGCCACAGAGACGGGCCAGGTTCCAAATTTATACTCAAAAATTCTTAACCACATAAACATAATCATGGTTCTGTTCATTTCCAGTGATCACTGTCCACCATCGCGCCCGCTGACCGAACATGAAAGGTTCGCCAGAATGTATCATATGACTCGCATCTGGCGTCTTTGTCCTATTGAACATTGTGCTCAGCCGCGAACCTAAACCAAGCATTATTGCTCCGATGTTTCTTGTCCATCACTTCAAACGAATCCCACACGTTCTGGAAAGGGCATGTTCTAGTCATCAGTTCAGTTTCATCCGTGTCGTATTTTCTCTGGAACAGGAGCAAGCAACGTTGGCAAATGAATTGGTTCCAAGATCGAATAGATTGTCCTTTCAGGATCTCACCCAAGTTACCATAGATGACAAGATAAGAACTAAGTAATTTATGTTCCATCCTTTTCCAAGGCCGTTTAGACGCGAAGGCTGAGACGATCCCTCTTCTTGGTCAGAGACTTCTTCTCGCGCTTTGTTTGCTTCAAGACACCCTCAATGTCCTTCAAATCACGCTTCCTCCGGCGCAACGTTTCTTTGGCTTCGTCAATGTCCCTTTGCTTTGGTCGTCTCTTGGCTTTCAGTCGTTTGACTTCATCTTTGGCCCTTCTCAGTCTCTTCTCTTTCTCGTCTCGCCTGCGGTATATCTCATCAATCTCCGCTCGGACGCTATTCAGTCGTTGGTTTAGAACATTTATGCGCTCTTGGATTTCCCATCTTGCCCTTCTAGATCGGGGCTTGTCAGTGGATCGCCGGGCATCGGAGCCTTTTCGACGGCGACTCCAGAACATGGTCCGTGTATTTCTTCCGTGAATAAAGAGACCGTTAGTTGCTGTCTGTTGGGATTTGTACTGGGTTGAGGACAGACTCAGAAAACATGGGATGGCTGGGGTCTTTTATGGGCTTTAAGAGTTGAGATCAACCCAGATTGGATGATGGTCACTCAGGACCAGCGCAGTGAAGAACTCTCCGGGGATTGCTCGTCACTGGCACTGTCTCTATCTGAGTCTGATCACCCGTAGGTTCTGTGGAGTAGGTGGTGATTGGCAACCATCAGCCACTGGCCTCGACCGCAAATCATAACTGGTTCAACACGAAGTTACAAGTCAATGTCTATTAGTCGCAAAGCTTTGCTACAGTCTTCCTGGAGTAGGGAAACGTCATTGCTAATAATTATTCCGCTTATTTTATATATTCCCATTTTTGATTCCGTCTACGGTTTCGTTGTCTCAGCCGCTTAACGATGCGGCAGTTGCTACATTACCATTTTGTTACTAGATCAGATATCTCAAGGGCTGTTTCGACTTTCAGAGGCTTATCAATTTATTATTTGGATCTCGCAACGACAGAGAGCTAAGTAATCCCGCCGTTCGCTGTCCCCTTCCGAGCCCTTTTCCGAATACCTCACTTATCATGCTGAAGATGCCATTTCTTCAAAAATACCTCCTCCTCCCCATCTCTGGGTTGGGCCAATACCTTCAGAAGCCCTTCCAAATCATCAACCCTATGTTCCAATTCTTTCTTCTCCTTCTTTATTTCCTCCTTTGGTCGTCTCTCGCGCTCCATGCGGTTTATTCGATCGTTCTGTCTTTTCACACTTTTCACCCGCTCTTCTTTGATGAGGGATATCCTCTCTAACTCCCGCCGTATATCTGCCAGCCTTTCACTGAGATTCTTGATTTGCTGTTGGTATTGGTCATCTGTGTCGCTGACTTCGGGCTGGAGTCCATAACCCGTGGGCTGCGGGTCATTGGATGGGATTCATGTTTCTCGGATCACTCTCTGGTGGTTCCATGGGGCGCGGACCACTAGGTCGTGGGCCACTGCGTCGTGGGTCATCAGATCGCGGGTCATTGGATTCCTTACGGTGGCGACGCGAAGGCATGGTCTATTGGTGTATTTGGTAATTGTAGAAATGGGTAGATATGCGTCTTTGGTAGTGTGTGTTTGGTTGAAAAATGACTGAGAAAACTCGGGATGCCTCATGCGTTTTATGCACTTGCTAGTTGCAGCACAAGCAGCTTCAGTCACTCACAGCAAGCGCAGTGATGAAGTTCCTTTGACGCATACTCATTCTTGACACTCTCTATTGTGACTTGTTCATAGATGCTTGTCCTCGTTTGCAAGTAATCACTTTTGCGTCCCGGGCTTCTGTCGTCAGTCACTGCGCTATTGACTGGCAGGATGTACTGGCATATCCTCCCTTGATTGGGGATCTGGCAGGGTGTCAGCCTTGTGTCAACGGAACGACGAGATCATCAACAGTGACACTCCTTCGAGGCATACAGCCTGCCGATTTCTTGTGTGATATTATTCGAACCTTAATGTTCGTGATTAGCTTGCGACAACGAGAACCATGATACACGGTACATGACAAGGGTGAGTAAAGGTGTGCATCACGGTGCTGACAGCATACATGATTCTCAACGCTGTTCTGGTTACAAGCCGTTGGATAGATAAAAGACCCAACCAGGTCAAGCATCCCAAGTGCCTCGACAACAAAGACTCTCCAACAAATAGTGAATCACAAACCTCTTCAACGCTATTCAGTACATCAACAAAGCATGCCTTCAAACCGCCACCACCAGGGCCAATCAGGATCCGCAAGGCGCGGGGCAGACCCAGCCCTGTCACAAACCACCAGATCCGCTTCCGCATTACTTAGAAGACTTAGCAATCTTAACAGACTGTTCTTGGATAAATATGCGAAGGAAAAGGGTGCTGAGTCGAAACAGAAAGTTACAATGGATACACTCCACTCGTTGGTAACCGAAGCGCGAAACAAGCTAAGTAATCGGCAACCAGATCAAGTTATAGTTAACATTTACGGGGAATATCGCAAAGCTTTGGAGCAGTTTGAGAAAGATTCGGAGACAGTGCGCCAACTGTTGCAGGAGATAGCAGTGATAGCAAGAGAGCAAGGAAATGTGCTGAAGAGAATCGGCAGGGAACAGAATCGGCAGGAAAAGGCAAACGTAAGGGAATATGACTGAGATCTGGACTTGAATAATCAAGAGCGACATTGCTTAGCTCAAGAATCTATATTATATATCACTAATCCTTGCTTGCGCGAGGTTGTGAAAGCAAAAGAAAAAAACACGCTATGGGTATGATGTTTCCAATATGACAAATGGCCAGACGCCCGCTCAAAAAAAAAAAAAAAACGCTGTGTATCCTGGCGCCACCAATTAGAAAAAGAAAAACACTTTTTTTGCCTCTTCATGCCTAACGCCGTGCAACCTATTCCACCGCGCGAGTCTTCCACGCAAGAACGGCTTTAGGCGCTATGCTCCAGACCTTCTTCTTGGGCTCCAGATTTGTATCCTCCTCCGCATCATAGCCAACCCACTGCACGCGATACTTGTTCTTCTCCTCCGCTATGATTCTGAGTATTTTGTACATCTTGAATCCAGTAGCTTCACAGCGCCCGCCGATGCTGCGCCAGTAGTTGAGGACGATGTCCTGGTAGTATTTGTGAAGATCGATTTCCTCGGCCCAGCCGCGAGACCAGGTGTCGGTTGGGCCAAACTTGAATTTTATCCGGAATGAGACGTCGCTTGTTTTCTTGTTCTCAATGTGAGATTCTATTTGGATGTCGTAGGCGCCGACGAAAATCAAATCGTCATAGTCTTCTGCGACTTTGGTTTGTGAGCGAAAGTTGACACGTTGAGGTGGAGTCAACATACATTCTTCCTCCGGCGTGGCCATGAGAGAAAGATATGGCTCGATGACTAGGAAGGTCAGTAAAACGTATTATAAATCAGTCTGATGGATGATCTCACCTTTTTTAGACATTACTATTGAGATGGCTATGTCGCGATGAAAGTTGAGGCAAAAACGGAGCAAAAAGTTTGCTACCCAAGGCAGTGTTGCCAAAAAGAAGTCGAGTTGAGCTGAGAGAGGGATATAGGAGAATAAGCAACAGGAAGAGGATAGTAGTATAAGGCATTCACGCCGTAGAATGGCGCTATAAAGTGAGTAATGACAGAAGTGAACAGAGAAGTGTGATGCAGGCGCAGAGTTCTGCCTGTCTGGTGAGGTGTCAACAAAGGCGCTTCCGCAGTGTGACTAACCCCGGTCAGAGGCGTTTGGCGGCAGTGTCGGTCACTTTCACATCACATCACTACTCAACATGAACGAGCGGCTCATGGCGATGAAGTGCGAAGTGAATGACTTTTCCTGGAGAGAAAAATGGCGGTAGTTAATGGTGAATGCGGGAAATTGGGCAAACATCGTAGTCGTCATTTCGATATTTTCGTTTAGTGTAACTTTGTGAGACAGGCCCTAGCTGTGGTGACCAATCATTCGCTCGGGAAATTATTGAGGTTCCGGAGTGTGAGGATGGGCTGGATTTGAGTCACCAAGTGGCATTTGATATGTCGGAATTTAGATAGGGGACGGTGGAAGTGAGTTCCAAGTTGTTGGGATGTTCTAGAAGAGACGGGCAGGATCTTGATCTCATTCACCGCTTATTTCCAGCGATGTGTTTGTACCTCTGCCGCTCTTGTCTCATATTTCAGAGACAAAGCTCAAGGGGACGAACAGGCTAGAGACTTGATGATTTTGTATTAGTTCTAAGGAAATAAGCCGGCGGTATGACCGCGGTGTTATTCCCTCATAATAACTTTATCCAGTTCATTTTTGATGGAAAATACGAGAGCGGCTTGCTGGAAGAAGAGTGAGCTTCTAGAGTGAGCTTCTAGAGTGAGCTTCAGTTTCCGATGAGTGAGTTAAATGTCAGCCTGGAACGCGCTTGTCGTTACGTCGCGTCGCGCTAGAAGCATCTAGCCTTGCGAGCAGTCACTTCTTCTGGTATACCTAAGTCAGATGCTCGCTTTCGCTTTTCTAGTGACATCATAACCAACCTCCTTTATTCGACGGAGTTTACGTTGCTGCCTGCTCCATGCCGAGTGGCGGAACACTTCAGGGCCCATGCTTGGCCAGGAAAGCAAAAGTGGTGTTATCGGTTATCTTAGTTATATGATCCAGACGACCTTGTGCATATATCCCTCCTGCAAACCACTCATTCCCCAGGAAGAACACAATTAAACATGTCGTAGTAGAGGTTAGTCTGTATGTTCATCTTCAAGGCACCTTCTTTGTGTCAATTCTGGTGCTCGAATCGCGCCACAGGACATAAACATACCATCATCCAGGGTAGGACACGGTCAACAGTTCTTATCTTATCCTTATCTACAACCCCCCCCACCATGGCGGCCATAGAAAGATTGATTGGCCAGGGTCAGCATTAGTAATTCTCTCAAGCGCTATCAAAGTTCACTCATCTCAACACCAATTCGCCATGTGGCTTGGTCCATTTGCAGTGTCGCTCCTCGCGACGATTAGCCATGTCGCTGGTCAAGACCAGAAGCCGTTAACAGATGAAGCAGTAACTAAACCAGCGTTCACCGTCCGAGAACAATCTTCTGATCTCTGCGATGCGGGCGCTCGTCAATTCACCGGCACGGTCAACGTGACGGAGGATAAGTCCATGTTCTTCTGTACGCAGCCCAGTTCTGAGCTTTTATCAGAATACTGACTGTTTTTAGGGTATTTTGAGAGCCGTAATAATCCAGAGACTGACCCTTTACTACTATGGATGAGCGGGTAAGTCGCCGTTGATACGACAGGCCAGAACAAACTAACTAAGTCATCAGTGGACCTGGCGCATCCGGAGAAATGGGATTGTTTATGGGAAGCGGTCCCTGTAATGTGAATCCGGATGGAAACTCAACAAGACGCGCTGAATACTCGTGGATCGACCGCGCCAACGTCGTCTACATTGAGTAAGTCATCACATCAGCATCAGCACTCTGACTGACACTTGATAGTCAACCCGTCGGCGTCGGCTTCTCCAAAATCACAGACCGGAACAAAATCGCCATCAGTCTCGAACAAGGCGCAAAAGACGTACACACCTTTCTCTCCACATTCTCCCACGACGTATTCCCCAACCTCGCTGGAAAACCATGGCACATCACGGGTGAATCCATGGGCGGCCACTACGTCACCGGCTACACGAAACACATCGTCTCTCACGAGCGCGAGAATGCGGAGCGCGGCGTTAGCCCGAGGGTCGAAATTTCATCTGCCATCATTGTCGATGGATATATTGACGCGACGCAGCAGTTCATCGGATACTATACCTTCTTTTGTGAGAATTGGGCTGGTGATGGAAGGAAATATCCGTTGATGAACCGTACGGCTTGTGAGAATATGTTTGCTGCGATACCCGAGTGTCAGAAGCTGGGAAGTCAGTGTCGCTATTTTTATGATATTGAGACTTGCAAGGCGGCGAATGAGGTTTGTGAGAAGACGTTAGGGGAGTACTTCATGGAAGGCGTCGTGCCCGGCGGATGGGATCCTTACGATAGTAAGTATCCCGCGTTTATCGCATCAAGATTGACAGAAAGTGTACTGACCTTGGACAGACCGACATCCATGTGAGAAGCCCCCTTTGTGCTCGAACTTGGATCATGGACCGGAATGGAAGTTCTTGAATCGTCGCTGGGTCCAAGAAAGACTTGGATTCGACCGCTTTCCATTTTATCTTATCGACTTTGATACCAATGAGCGCTGGGATATTGCGCAGAATATCCATATACCCGTTACAAGGGAATTGACATGGATTCTTGATGAGACAAGTATCCGAGTTCTATTCATCAACGGCAACAACGATATCATCATGTAAGCACTCCCAATGCGTCTCTGCTTGATCTGACCGCTAACCTCTGTAGTAACACCCCTGGACAAATGCGTATGCTGAACCGACAGCGGTGGAATGGACAAGATAATTATCGAGAACTTGGCTATGAAAGCTGGTACTACAAGGACGGCGAATTAACGTCTGATGCCGATGGATGGAATGTCAAGGAAGGGGGTTTCTGGAAAGGGAATGATCAGTTGAGATTCTATGCTGTTGACGACGCTGGGCATATGTCTCCTTATCACCAGCCTGAAGCCATCGGCGCCATCGTGCGAGCATGGCTCCGCAACGACTGAAGTCATCCTCATTCGAATATCATACCAGATACTAGCACACAAAACTACTATACCGCTTATCTATCATACCAGCCTCATCTAAAGCCTAGCCTGCTTCGTCACCAACTCTCTTCCTTCTCTATCCGCACTCCTCGCATCCTCAACAATCATATGTGCCGCCTTCTCAGCAATAGCGTAAACAGTAGCTTGAATGTGCGCACTGATCTGCAGCGGCATAACACTTGCGTCAACAACTCTCAGGCCATGAACGCCATAGACTCGAAGTCTTTCATCAACGACGCCGCCTTCGATACCGGCACGACCGCCCATGGCGCATGTTCCGACAGGATGCCAGTCAGTGATGGTGTTTTGCGTGATCCAGTCTCCTAGGAGCTTATCATCCTTGAGAGCTGCTGCGGAAGGAGATGCCGAGGAGCGGATTATGTTTGAGAGAGGAGCTGTATGCACGATCTTATCGACAAATTGGAGACACTGCTTCATAGCTTCCATGTCGAGGTTTCCATGGGGACCTTCATAGTATTTTGGGTCGATGGCTGGTGCATCTTCGGCTGTAGCGTGCTCACTTGGTCGAATGTGAATAGATCCAACACTGAAAGGATACTGCAAGATCTGTAACATAGTACCGTACTTCTTACCCTCTTCACCCTCGAAGTTAGGGTTCCAGTTCCCAAGATCAAAGATGTACTCTATCTGACCAAGTGTAGAGTTACCATCAAGACGTTCACGCAGAATATCCTGTTTGTCAGAGTCAAACACAGATACTTTGTCTGCATCTTCATGAAGACTAGCAAGAGTATTCTTCGGAACGAAATGAGCGAAGGGAACGTAGCAAAGAGACACAGGCAACACAGTCAAAGGCCCATCTGCCTTTGTTAGATACTCCTCTTTCGCAGCAGCACCAAGTTTCTCATCTCTCACAAGATCATCCCGATTAGCGAGCGATGGATCAACCTCAAAGATCGTCGCAAGCACTAGATAACACAAATTAGCTCAAAACGCCGATCCCAAAAACCTTCTCAACTCACTAATATGCTCCTGCAGATTCTCCCCCACCTGCGGACTCTCAACCTTGACACTCACACCAGCACTATTTAGTACGCTGGGATTTCCTATACCCGAAAGTTCAAGGATCTGCGGTGACTTGACACTCCCGGCTGAGAGGATAACCTCACGTCTAGCTGAAACAGCGTACTCGACGCCACCGTGGGTGAACCGCACACCAGTGGCTACGAGGGCTTGGTTAATGAGAATCTCGTCAACTGTGGCGTTGGTAAGGATGTGCAGGTTCCGCGATCCAGTGGCGTAGTCTATTGAGTAGGATCTTCGCGCGGCGCTCGGCTCAACGGCGTTGACGCATGTCCAAACGCCGACGTTTGAGCCTCCGACGTGGGATGGGTTAGTCTCTACACCAAGCGCATTAAGCGTCTTGTGCCATAGCCCGTGCGATGGTGAATACGAGGTTGGATATGAGATGTGAATGGGACCTGAATCACCAAAGGCCTCTGCATCATGAGCGATCTCAAACTCGCGCTGGAGCTTCTCACTAGGAGGATGGAATGTCTCAGAGCGTTTGAAGAAGGGCCTTTACATAACGAAAACGAATCAGCTTCAGGGTGTCATCCAATAAAACAAGCATAAACTCACAAGAGAGAATCCCAGCCCCAACCTTGATTGCCCAAAGCTTCCCAGGCATCATAATCATCCCTGCTAGCGCGATTCCATGCCATGTAGTTCAGGGCGCTTGTGCCGCCGACACACTTGCCCCTCGGCCACGGAAGCGTTCTGCCCCCGAGACCCTCCTGAGGCAGCGTCTCCAAGTGCCAATCGTAGCTCCCTCCAAGATTCCTGCCATAGTGGCCGGGGATGTCAATATCAGGGTCATTCTGTACAAGACCGCCTGCTTCGATAACACCGACGGTGTAAGACGGGTCGGATTCAGCGAGACGCGCTGCCACCGCTAGTCCAGCTGTGCCGCCGCCTATGACGACAAAGTCAAAGACGAGCTGCGTGAACTGGTCAACAGTGCGTAGAGAGGGGTTGACGGGCATGGTTGATGATTAATTTTGGGTGGTTATCTTTTTTTAGTGTAGAATCGTGCGTGCGTGCGTGTGGTGCTACCAAGCAAGTGAGACAGTTATAACGCCTCTTGTGAGAGCGGGAAGATTGCTGAAGATTTCGGAAAAAAGCGCGGAGACAACCCCCGCTGCTAGACGAGCCAATAGCACCCCTACAGTGAGAGCGAGTGGTTTGGTTTGGGGGAATGGGCTGATTTCTTGGGACTACAGTACGGGGTAAAGAGATAACAGCGCCAAGCGACAATTCTGTAGAACGAGATCCGACGTAACCGAGGATCCTGGCTGCTTTTCTTTTTATCCGCGTGAAATTTCCCTACCAGGTTCATGAGGCGTTATCTGCAGTTACGAGTCTCCCGATGGAATATTCTGCTGGTGTTAACTAGCTTCCTCTTTGGATACGTAAATGATTGGCTCCTGTAAGAAAACACCAGGATCCAATCCACGAGCCACGATGATTACACGAGCAATATTAATTAGAAGAGTGTCCTTCGATTTACTAGCTGCGAAGTACTAACCCAAAGAATCACGCAATCCGACATACTTTGAACCCCCAACGTAACAGGTATCCATCACCAACTCAACTGCCGCGCGCCCAAGCATTAAACATCCCCCCAATTCCAGAATGGTCCCCTTGTAGATCTCCGCTACGTTAGTGAAAACGGGGCAGATTAGCTTTTAGCTTGCCCACCATCGTATGACAAGAAAACTCTAAGCTTTCGCCCAGCCGGGATCACCCCCCACGGCCCGCGCAGGGGTCGGAGGCGGGCCGGGCGCCGGATCCTGGAGGATTTGGACGGTAATTGGATCTGCTAAGACAGAGAGTTTCGACTGTCTCTGTTTCTTTTCTTTCCGCGCCGTTTGTGGGAGCCGATTGTCTCGGACCATACTTACCTTATCAAGCGGTTCGTTCCTTTGCAATATTGGGTGTTTTGAGTATTAGGTGCAAGCCACTTCCGGTGGTCGTTTTTTTTTCTTTATCTGCCGCGTCTAGCTTGGGATTAACGGGTAGTGGGAGAGCTAGCCGTACGGAACTACTGTACACGACGAAACGGAGGCGTGATTAACGGGTTGTTGGTCTTTGTTCGTGGCTTTTGAGGCTGTTGGTGGAATCTGCACAGGCCGAGATCAAGATCGTCACTGTCAATCGACACGTTATTCCGATCAACTACTGCCTATCACTTCGATCGTCTCCAGTAACCGACTTCCAAACCCATGCTTTTCTGACGTGCCGATTTAAGCGCAACTCTGTAGCCAACGTCTTAATCCCAGTATGAGTGCATAGAAGAAAAAACAGGAAAAATGCAGGGGAAACGACTAGCCATGCAGACTGCATTCTGCCCCCCTGCCCTCCTCGTGTCAAGCTGAGATTATTCCTGTAATTTTGGGTTCACCACCATGCTCGTCGTGCCATTTTACCGTGCCGGCGATAAAAGTTTATCGTTTGACAGGACAGGACAGGATTCAGGGGTGATATGAATCTTGGGAGGACATTTAGGTTCATCTTTCCGGAGCAGCCAACTGCGGCGTTCGTCACTCATTCATTCCTTCATTTTATTTTTCGCTATGGATTTTCTGCACAAGCTGTTGGTCGAGTCTTGGGTTCTATGGGTGTTGGGTCTCTTTGTCGTTGTGTGTCGACTGTAAGCCATCCATCCACCCATCACAATGCGTGGCTTTTGAGGCGTTTTTCACTGACATGTTGGTTCCTGCAGGATATCACGACGCATGAAACTTAGAAAATGGAGTCGTCTCGCCATTGAAGATTATCTCATGGTCTTTGCCCTCGTTCGTTTCACCCGTCAAATCCACCAACGGACTTTCACTGATACTCGGGCCGTAGATCAACTTTACAGGAGTCGTCGTCTCGATCAACGAAGTCGCCAAGAATGGCAGCAACTACATGCCCGCCGATGTCGCCGCGAAGCTCACCCCCCAGGGACGACAACAAGCCATTATCGGCAGTAAAATGACCTTTGTCCTCGAGATATTCGCCCTCACTTGTACATGGACCATCAAAGCGTGTCTGTTATTTCTATATGCAAGATTGACGCAGGGCACATCGATAAGACAGAAATGGGCGGTGCGATTCGTCTCTGCGTTTTGCGCGGTGACGTACATCGTCGTTACCTTTATGTTTGTGTTCTTTTGGTGTTCTCCTACGCCAGAGTATTGGTCTGTTCCAGTAAATCCCAAGAAGAGTGAGTCTGCGATTGAGAGCTGGCAAGGGATTGAGCTAATGACGACAGTGCAATGTGCGACGTATTACAACCATATGATCTTTGCGACGGCTTGCAATATCGCCAGCGACATCATGTTGATCCTGTTACCGATCCCGATTGTCATCAACATCAGTCTCCCCAAGAAGCGAAAGATTGGTTTGTGCTGTGTTTTTGGACTGGGTTTGTTCAACGTAAGCTTCTTCTCCAACCCTCCTTGACATGCGCTAATTGTGCAGATCCTCGCCGCCGTCCTCAATCGTTACTACAACTTCAGCAACCCCAACTCGTACGTCTTTCTCTACTGGTACGTCGCAGAAGGCGGCGTCGCCCTCTGGGTCGGAAACCTGCCTCTCTGCTGGCCTGTACTGCGTCTCGCCCTCGGCTCCAAGGGCGATTCCACGGACCCCTCCTCTTACCCCAACACTCCCTACCGCAACGGTTCATACCCCGAAGGTTCAGCGCGACGGAGGACTCAAGGCCTTCACCCGCTGTCAGGCAAACCTTCGATCTGGTCTAAGTTGGAGGACGAGGATGGTGTCGTACGCACTGACGTTTCGCCCGAACAAGGGAGCCAGATTGAGCTGGTGGACCAGCATGGACCGGACCTGCTGCAGCGGCCGTACCGCGCTGAAGCGAAGATTAGTAGTGGGACGCAGCAGCATGAGAGGGCTCGCAGTGGGCAGATTACAGTGGTTACGAGCGTGGAGGTTAGCTCGAAGCAGACATAGACCATTTCACCAATTGTGTATTACTTAGACTAGCATGAATATTTCCAATGACTTTACTTTTGTTATAAACATGTTTATTCCCTCACGGCCAAGTGATTTATCGCCAAGAATAAAACCGGCATATCGTTTAGTGCCCGTAATGGAGATTCAAGACCCCTTCCCTCCCGCTCCGCGGCGTAGCCATCACGGTTCCGCTCCAACCGATCCTTACCTCCCCTCTAAACCCATTCCTGTTAGCGCACACGGGGGATGGTTTCATTGCTAAATTAACTGCATGGACTAGCGGACCTAGGCCTAAGAACCCTGGTTATCAGCTTCAAGCCACAATAAACTCCAATACCATGGACCAGTCAAGCTACCATGCATGCATGAGCTTTTTACCGTCAATGAGAGGTCGGTAACATTCCGCCTCCCACTCGCATCCGTTCACTGCAACCGAGACAGCTTACAAGGGTTCAGTATCTGCAAGACAAAAACAAACTCTGTTTGCATTTCCTTTTTCAACTCCTGCAACGCAACCTCTATACCACACGGACTCTGTGTGTGCCGTGCATACATACATTTCTTTTTTCTTCCCTCCTGTTTAATTTCCACATTGCGGCCATTGACCTCATAATGTCTCTCCCAACACACACGACGGAAGCCACTCATGAGAAGTCAGCGACCGTGAGCTCATCACCTACGGGCGATGAAAGCTCTAACCCCCCTAGCATCTCCCTCTCCTCCTTCCAGAAGCTGAATAATCGCATCGAAGGCCTCGCTGGGCTTGAGGCCCGAGGCATCGAGCGTGTTCTTCCAGAGGAGCGTCAAGAACCTTCTAGTGCTGCTGACTTGCAGGTCGCGGTGCTATGGTTCAGTGCCAATCTGTCGCTGAACAACCTGGCGACAGGTCTGTTTGGACCTATGGTGTTTGGGTTGGGCTTTCTTGATAGTGCGTTGCTTGCTGTCTTTGGAACAATTCTGGGTGCTTGTTCGACCGCGTACATGGCGACTTGGGGACCTCAGAGTGGCAATCGTACCATGGTGAGTGTAACTGTTTCATCGGTGATGGTGTTGACTGACATGTGCTACACCAGGTTGTTCTGCGATTCTTCATGGGCTACTGGCCATCTAAGCTTCCGACATTCCTCAACATCGTTCTCATGGTCGGATATGCCACCATTGATTGCATCATCGGTGGACAGGTTTTATCAGCCGTCAGTGGCGGCACCATGACCATCTTGGTTGGCGTCATTGTGGTCGCTATCGTCTCATGGATCGTCGCCGTCTTTGGCATGAGGATCTTCCATACTTATGAACGGTACGTCTCCCGCCATCTATTATGCATGCACATGTACTGACGCGGCACAGATACGCTTGGATCGCTCAGGTCGTCGTCCTTGCTGTTCTTATCGGCGTCGCTGGGCCTAATTTCAATGCCGCCGCTAAGCCGACTGTGTCTGGCAGTGTCCTCGCTGCCAGTCGGTTGTCGTTCTTCTCCCTCTGCTTCTACGTCCCCAATTCCTGGGCTGCTGCTGCTTCTGACTTCTATGTCTACTACCCGGAGCGCACTTCCCGTCTCAAGGTCTTCTTGCTCACTGTCACTGGACTGACAGTGTCATTCACCCTTGTGTACCTCATTGCTATTGGTCTTGCTACTGGCATTGTCGATAACAAGGCTTGGTCTGATGCCAATGCCATTAGCACTGGTGCTCTCATCGTCGAGGCTTATAGTCCTCTTCGTGGCTTTGGCAAATTCTGCTCTGTTGTCATCGCCCTTGGTGTCATTGCCAACAGCACTCCATCTTTGTACTCTGCCTCTCTTGGATGCCAGGTCCTTGGTCGCTATACCAAGGCCGTTCCACGATGGGCTTGGTCAACTGTCATGTCTGTCATCACCCTCGTCCTCGCTATGGCTGGTCGTGAAAGCTTGTTTGTCGTCTTCCAGAACTTTGTCAGTCTGATGGGATACTGGGTCATGCTCATGATCTGTATCGTCATGGAGGAGCATTGGTTCTTCCGAGGTCGCCAGGGATTTGACTGGGCTGCCTGGGAGGATAAGAACTATCTTCCCGTTGGTCTTGCTGCTCTTGCAAGCTTCATCATCGGTTGGGTTGGTGCTATTGTCGGTATGTCCCAGGTTTGGTACATCGGTCCCGTTTCCAAAGCTGCTTCCAATGCGGATTTGGGAATGTGGCTTGGTTGCGGATTTGCTATCATTATCTTCCCTGTCTTGCGATACTTTGAGCTCAAGATCTACAAGCGATAAAGGAGAGGCAGGTATACGGGGCGTTTGAGGGGGGTAAAATTGGTAACTGGATTACTTCAGATCCCATAGCTGGACTAATATTAAGGCCATCGTGTGGCTATAGTGAATCAAAATCGTTCTCCGCCTCAATCGTTTGGGCTGAAAGTTCACATGTTCCCAGTAGAAGCCTGGCCCTACTCGGATTCTGTGAAAATTGATCTCTAAAACCAGCAGGTATTCTCTGGCTGTCACTATCTAACTGTCTCTCTAAATGGTTGAACATTGAGTATTGAAAAGCTGTTATATGAGGTTCGACGGTGGGGAGTGCCAATGTATACTCTGCATCAATATGCTCGTCGTCCCTCTTCCATTCTTCTGATTTGCATTGAAATATTACTGAGACGTAGGCAAATAAGATCCTTTGAATGTCAGCTGATATACCCATCGGCTATAGCAAAAGCACATTGATTGTTATTTGTCTTAACGCCGAAATGTCGCCCCTACGAACCGGCCAATCATGGTTGACACTGAAGTTATCGCCGAAGCCCACTTGCATCACTTCCCCGTTGCCATCGGCGTTCAGCAAGCACCAAGACTCCAGTCAAACACGTATAAATGAGCCTCGAAATGGAGTCGCAATTGCTGACTAGATAATTTCTCGTTAAAATCTCATTCAATTCAGAGCCATGAAGAGCCAACGAAATTTCCAAACCCTCAAGAGCAAGGTCGCTATTGTCACAGGCGCTTCTCGGGGCCTTGGAGCTGGCTTTGCTTACGAGCTTGCAAAAAGAGGTGCAAAGGTGGGAAATATACCGAATCTCGTCAAAGAGAATTGCTGAGCATGACAGGTCGTCGCTACATACACTTCTCCAAGCAGTGAAAAGCTAGTGAAGGAGTTGTCCGACAGAATCGCATCACTCGACCCACCATCAGAGTGCATTGGTGTCAAAGCAGATCTCAAGGACGAGTCATCTCCCGCTGAGATCGTCCGTCAAGCAGTCGCTGCATTCGGTCCTCAAATCGATATTCTTGTCAATAACGCAGGCATGGAAGTCGTCAAATCCCATGCCGAGATCACAACATCCGATTTTGACTCGATCTTCTACCTCAATGTCCGCGCTCCTCTCCTCCTCCTCCAAGAAGTGAAGCCCTGTCTTCCTTCGTCAGGCGGCGGTCGTATCATCAACATATCGTCCGTAGGTGCCCGCTGCGGCTTCAAGAACCTCTCTCTGTACTGTGCTTCCAAAGCTGCACTCGAAGGGCTTACGCGCTCATGGGCAGCTGAGTTGGGCGAGGAGGGCCATACGGTCAATGCGGTCAACCCTGGACCTGTTCAAAGTGATTTATTGGACAATATTCCGAAAGAGATCATTGAGGTACAGAAGAAGCAGACAGTAGCAGGGAATCGATTGGGTGAGGTTGATGATGTTGCGCAGATTGTTGCTTGGCTGGCTTCGGAGGAGAGTAGATGGATTACGGGGCAGGCATTGTCTGCTAGTGGTGGATTGGAGATGTATTAGTGCTATTCAAAACTGGAGGTTGCTCATGAAGACCGCCTCATGGATCAAAACAGGTTAAAGAATGTAATCAAGCCTTCAGGATGTGAAGTATATGGCTATATTCTCATACAAACCCTTCGGAGAAAGCTTCCCTATCGGGTCTTCTTGTCATGATATATATGACTGCTCACGACGCTTTGTCCTGGAGCATTGCTAGACGTTTCAACTGATAGCTGCTTTTCACAAAACCTCAATTCACGAATTGGCGAACAACGTATCGTCATATCAACGCATGTACTGACACAGATTGTTATCATTCAGACACATCTCAGTAACTTCGATATTTTAGAACGACTCCTGCGCCGGCCTCAAGTCCAACTCATGGACCCAGAGCGAACTAGGCTGCTGCGATAGCCACAGATACGTCTGTCCAACATCCTCAGCCCTCATGTGCTTTCCCGTCCTCGTTTCTTCAGTATCCTCATCCGTGATCCTTCCATTCGCGATGGCATGGACGCACTGAACGCCAAACTTGCTATGTTCCTTCGCGATAGCCTGCGCCACCATTCTAGCAGAGGCACGAGTCGCTCCGTATGCGGCGTAGGCAGTATTTGTACGCATAGCTCCCAGTGTGCCAGTGAAAATAATAGTGCCCTTCTTGGCACCGTTTGTATCGGCAAGAAGGGTCTGGCCGCCGTTTTGCTCGTACATGAGCTTGAGAGCTTCTTGGGCAAAGACTACTGCACCGGTTGTATACACTTGCATGCTTTCATTGAACTCCTCGGGCGTTTCTTCGAGGAACGGCTTCTTGCTGGCGTGCTTGACGTGATAAATTGCCAGCTTGAGCTTGAGATCCTTGAAGTCGGGATGATTGGCGATGTCTTTGAACGCTTTACGTAGGTTCTCCGGCTGGGTGTCTGTAGGGAAAGAGTGGAGAACGCCGTTGGTTTCTTTGCGGAGTGAGTCGCGTAGATTGTTGAGGTTGTCGGCGTTGCGGGCCAAGAGGGCGACGGCGAGGTTGCCGCCGTCTTTATCAGCGAGAACCCGAGCAATGCCACGGCCGCTTGTCGGACCAGCTCCGATGATAATTGCAAGACCTGAAGATGCCATTTTGTGAGGTTGAGATGTTTCTTGCTGAAACTGTTGTCAGATGGTAGTCTTCTGTCTGTTTATATGTATAAATATCGGGTCGAATACGTCATGCCGTTACTTTGATGATGACTCCCTTAACCGTTAAGTCCGAAACTGATCGGGTAAAGATCTCCACAATAGAACGTCAATTAAAGGCATATTGAACATAATTACATCTTGGACAAGGCTCTGTACGCCCTATATTTGCAAGATTCGACCCGAATAGGACTTGTTGTTGTCTGTGTTGAGCATGTCTATATTGCCAGGTGTCTATTCGCATATCACCCACCGATAACGTTATCAGATTCGGAACAATTCAATTCTCAATCCCCCGCCAAAGATGAAGCTTATTTTGGTTGCTTATCATGCACCTCCAGACCTTTCCTCACCTTCTCTCGCCTCCTATGAATCATCCTCAACTATTGCCTTGTCCTCAAAGTCTTGCGACACCAACCATTTCTATAGTCTTGCGGCCATGTCGAGGGATGGCAATTCTCTAGATACTCGTCTATTCGCCTCTTCTCCCACTCCTGTCCGTTGAGCTGAAAGGTGATACTTTCTAAGATGTGTTCGTACAATTCTTGACCGTATGGCCTGACATCAGAGTCAGCCCTGAACACAATGTCCAAAAAACCAGTCATGTAGTTTGCGAGTCGTTTCTCGGGTACCGGCTCGTTTCCATATTCGATGCCACACAAGCGAAGCCACCGCGGGTTTTCATTGTCTCTGCAAGCGAGTCTTGTGTGAGCTGCGCCGTCTGTTGGAGAGACGATATTCACCTCGATTTCGTTGATAACGAAGCCCTGGTTATTCGGGTGACCGACGTATCCAGGTCCATGTTGAATCAAGCTTACGAGCAGTTCGTAAAGTGCCCAAGCGGCGCTCTCGGGTCCTCCGTCGCCACCTCTGAAGCTCAGGCTGTCTTTGAAGCGATCGTCAAGATCGTCGGTCGGCTCAAAGATGCGGATGGTCGATGTTATCTTGTCGATGTATCGTGATGTTGGTCGCTTTATGATATCCCATGTGGGCCATAACCCATAGTTCTTTACGAACATGATGTCGACGTGATAGCTGTTTGGAAGACGCCTGAAAATATCCTGAACCTCGACGTAGAACTGTTTGCTGACCAGAAGCAAGCTAAGCGACTTGTTCATGGGCGCCAGTTGCCAAACACCTCTAGGTCTCCATCCCCATCGCACATCTCGAAGACAGTGACGAAGCTGAGCTCGGCCATGTTGGCTCTCTGAGGGAGTTGATGGTGTCACAGGAGCTCTGAGCACAAGTTCGAATATGGGCTGGCGTAGTTCTAAGGGAATATCTTGCAACTGCATGCTTGAAACTTGCTTTAGTCTCGGGCAGGGTAAAATCAGACTGTCGGGTGTATTAAACTTTCGCCGGGGACTGTAAGCAGTGCCTTTTGTCTGTGTGAACAGGTTGGCACATTCTTCCTGTAGGAAGCAGCCCTTATATACTTGCGAGTTAGTTGGAGTCATTCGGCGAACAAATTAGCTTTTCAAGGCTTATTATTCATTAAAATTTGTGCGAAGTTGGACCTGTTTGGCTCCATGAAATTTTCAGAGGCTAAACTTTCCTGCGGTCCTGAACCCAAATTCCATGAGTTCGAACCCAAACTATTCATACTCAGGACGCATCTGTTTTATTCGGCTATTATGCATACCTCCCATGGTATCCCTCATAAGTAAGAGCCACGGCCGTAAGTGCAGCTGAAAATGCCTCCCAAGTGGCAATTACTCTCCAAGCAGGTCCCTGCAGCCAAAAGATCCTGGCTGAAATAAATCGTGCCAGGGTGAGAGCAAAAAAGCCGCGGTTCTCTTGATAAGCAGCCAGCATGTAGTAAATGCCGATTCCGATGATGGCGACTGAAAAGCCGTTGAGTGCGGGGAGGGCTGAGTCTTGGAGTTGCTTTGCGGCGAGAGCTTTGCGAGGGGAGATGAGATTGCTGACGCCGTGATTGAAGGCGCTGAGGCCGAAGATGAAGATCGTTACGGCTGTGATTGAGGGCATTGCGATGTGCACTTGAGCGAGCTTTTCTCACAGAAAAATAAGGGAAAGGGTTTTTTGATTGACGTACGGATTTTGATGAGAACAGATTTCAACATTTCTACCACCTCGTGTGTCGATCTAATCTGCGAGGTTTGCTAGGGCTTACATGAAAATGCAACTCGTCAGCTGCATAGCTGAGCGTCATGGCGTTTTCTGGTCACTCTGATTGAACAAGGAGTCGCTGTGTGACAATAACATGAGATTATCATTAAATCGAGTGTCTTCTCATCAAAAATCTTGTCATAAGCTAAATGCAGGCCATTCTTTGGCCACGACAATACAAAGGAAAGGGACACGCCAGAGGTAGCTGACATACTCAGTGATTTGCTATCAATATCTAACCATGCTGCATCGTTTTAGATGCTAGCAACAGCGACCTTGGCAACAAGACCAAGGATACCAGCAGCAGTGATCACGTCGTCAGATCTCTCGAATCCCTCCTCAAAAGGCAATCGTTCCTCCTCTGCACAACGTCAGCATTATTACATACGATCTGCTCAACAGGTTTACTTACGGAACAATGTCTTAACCCACTCAGTCTTGGCATTTCCATCGTTCAAATTTCCAAAGACAGACAGGTAAAGCGCAGTCTCAATGAAGCTGAACTGCTGAAGATCGGCGGGCAGCGAGAAATCGGGGTTGGCAGCTTCAGCAGCCTTGAGGCGCTCCTTGCGAGCCTTGGCGGCGGTCGCGATGGAGATGGTTTCCTCAGTGAAGTGAGAGGCTGTTGATTCCCAGATGGTCTCGTTGAAGCTGTGGTTATCGCCGAAGAAGATGTCGGCGCGGCTCAGACTGCCATCGTGCTCAATGACTAGTTTAATTAGCTTGTGCCGTCGTCGTGATCTATGGAGGGTACGCACCTCCATGCTTGTTCAAGTCGTCGAGGTTGAAGGTGCCATTGTTTCCAGTGGTAAGGGCCTTCTGGCCGACGAGGGTTGTCGCAGCTGGGTCGAGGTTGATGGCGTCGGTGAAGGCGACGATGAGATCTTCAAGCGAGATATGGAGGCCGTCGCGAGGGAGATATCCGTGATTGGCGACAGCATTTACCATGGGACAAGGGCTTCGGCCTGTAATTGTTAGCTAAAATTCGTGATTGCCGATACGATGTAACTTACGATCAGACGCTGTAGGTGCTCGCCATTCATTGCTGGCGCTAACAGCCAGAGCCGCAGAGCAAAAGAAGGCAACGTTAAAGAGCATCGTGATTTCTTGCAACAAAGCTCAAAGGATACAGAACCAAAATGACAAGGAAGGACAGTCTCCTGGCGACATTTTATCAACATCTTCCCCTGAGTGACGATCATCTTTCACATTCTATTTTAGCCCTCCAATTTATCGCGGTCAATGCCGAGGCTCACGGACGACTTGCAGAAACAGGACGAAGCCGTGGCTTTGGAGTCGTGAGATTGGTGCAAAATCGCCGCGCGACTCGGACGAAAGATGCAGGTCCGGAGATGAGCCAATAGTAGCGATTGTAATTACCATCTTAAAACGCCGTGCTAATGCTTTGACCCCTTTGTTGTGGAGATGGTGAGGGTCCGGGTGGTGAACCGAGCCTCCCTTAGGCTAGGGTGAATTACTTGGAAAGGCAGCTCGTGGTGCCCTGTAGATATTGACGGGTTTTATAAGGTTAAGATGGGATTTGTTCCGATAGAGTTTCGGCTTTGATGTCTGATCCGTCTTTTAGAGATAGGTGAGCGGACAGACGTTTATTTTTGATTCGGATGCTCACCACGACTGTCTTATGCGGACGATGCCCTGAAGCCATTGGATAGGAGGAGTGATGATCTGACGTCGGCAATTGAAGACATCTGGCAAAGCTGACACTGACTGAATTAGATCCCGGGATATGGCCAAGACCGTAATGCATGTACTAATGAGGTCACAGATATTTCCATGTCATAGCCTCCAAGAGCTTGGTCGCATGTCTCCAGCAGAAGTCTTATAGATCTGCTGTTGAATGCACCTCTGGGTCCTCGACACCAACTTGACTGATCTTTGAGCATAAGATGATTCTATTAGAAACGGATCTTCAGAATTCTAGCTGTCTTGTCTTCCTGATGACATTGTCTAATCTATTTTTCTCCGGATCAACCTCAATCCACTCCAGGTCAATGGGCCAGGATGAATTCACCTGCTGCTCCATTGCTTTCTCTTCCTCCCCCCCTTCCTCCACAACGCCCACCTCTTTAAGCAGAGAGTCATTCTCGCTTCCAATACTACCTTTCAGTAGGCGGAAAACTACTTTGGCCAGATAGCAGTTGATGCTTTGATCTCCAAGACCTTTGACAACAAGGACGACCGACGATCTTCGGCTTTCTAAATCTATCGTCTCAGAACTCTCCAAGGTTTTAGCATGCATGAAACCTATAAAGGCCAGCAGAATTATGATGAATATGTCATAAGACTCGAATCCGTGCCGTTGATAGTATAAGCGTAGCAACGTTTCCATTTTTATCTTGGCGTCGCTCAAAACCTTGTTAACGCTGTCGTCTACTAGTGCGGGTGCAGTTGTCATGCGTAGTGTTTCTAGTAGATATACAGTCAGGTTGTAGTAATGCATACTGAAGAAAATTAGCATAGTCCAAGGAACGAATGGCTAGGCAAACTTACTGAAGCTTGAGCTGCCATGGAAAGGAAATTTCTGTTGCTTTGAGACCTGGTGGAAGATTTCGATACCAGCTGTCAAGACGAATACAGAAACCTTTGATCCTATCCACAGTAGTTTCCGGAGTATTTTCGAAACCCGAGAAAAATACAGCAGCGACGTCATTCATTATAAGTCGGAACTCAGAGAATGTCCGAAAGGTATGGGCATAGTTGACGGATACAGGTCCTTTTGCTGATGGATAACGAAGCCCGAAGTCGCCATAGCCCTCGTCTTGTGTAGATAGTTCTATGCAAGGAGGCATAGAGAGTAGTGGTGCTTTGAACACATGGAAGCTATGCACGCTATCGTCTGTCAGCTTCGTCATGAGGCGAGGGAGCAAGACTTACGCCTGTAGCCCGAATAGCGCCCATGCTGTGAAGGCTCTTGCATTATACTCAGCATCGTCACTCTTCGTGGTTGGCGTAGAGAATAGATGTATTGCATGCGCAGCCGCAACGGCCTGGGTCAGATAAGATCTCCCCACCTCGTCACTGCCATTGGCATCATGCACAATCGATAGGACAATCGCAGCCTGGATGGTCGTAAGTCGAGCATTGCCAATCTCCATCTCCCATAGTCGGCGTGCCTCTGCAAGGAATTGATATCCAAGAGTCCGTGGATTCCAGAACTGAGAGCGATGACTCATCTTGGAGTAGCCGTGCTGAAGACATGATTTAGATTAGATGTTTTGATAAACTACGGGGTCTTACCCACGCAAGCAGATGCAAGGACTGCATGGACTAAAAGAGAGGAGCAGTATTTGCCTCGACCTGATGCCATGTCCTCCAGAAAGTAGTTCTTTTGGAAGGCTGGATAGAAAGTGTACTCGGTCATGAAATACGTCTCTAGTAGCTTCCGCATTAACTTGTTATCATCGATGATGCACGTCCATTTCTGTGCGTTGACTTCGTCTAGAAGAGGATCGACCATCTCGGCTGCATGATACGGAGCCTCGTAAATTATAGGATGCTCTGTTAGTGGATTGTCACCATCTTGTATCTTCGCCTCGCCCAATGAGTACTTATACAGCCATGAATCAAGGTACTGATTCCCTTCTTGGATCAAGAAGCTAGGCATTTCTTTGCAGTAAGGAAACTCATACTGGTAATAGTGTTCCGGCACTACATGTGCCTGTTTTAGAAGATCTGCACGCTGAATGTGGTCAAGTATCGATTCAACATCATGGCCGCTCTGGATTCTTCTCAAGATATCAGTGCCTTCATGCATTGGCTTTGTCGCTAGAATACGGAACAGTTCTTGGTACGCTCCCTGCTCTTCAAGGGTAGGACGGTAGTGGCACTCTGTCCTTCGCCTCTTGCACTGTAAGCACCTAGGCTTGGCGCCGTCGCACTAGAATAAAACCTTGTTAACTCATTGCTTCGCACACTAGGACAACATGAAACTGCGCACTCGAGACTTGCGCTGCCGACATGGTTCGCAGGCTAAAGTGATGGCCTTACGGTGTCTTCCTAGGTTGGGGACCAGTGGTGGATTTTGGCTTAGAACATGGATAGTCTCAGAGGCCGGGCCTGGCAACAGACTGCGAGGCATGTTCGACAGTGAGTTGGTGGGTTTGCCAGTGCAACCAAGTGCTGTAGAGAGTATAGCACGTTCATGATGATGAAAGGGCGGGGTCTGGAGAGCCCTCACGTGAGATTTCTTTCACCAATCATGCTTCGGTAATGTCTCAGGTAGCCACGATTGTGACGTACTAAACAGCTAAGTAATCGGAAATCATCTCAACTTTCTTGTATGGGGAACTGCTACATCGCGATGTGAAAGCAAGAGGACTCAGTGGACAGCATCATGAGGAGCTCTTAACCCCCCTGTTCTCCTCGGAATATTTGGACCACGGCTTTGTGATTGACTTCGTAACCCTGGCTCGCTCCAGGTCGGGATGTGGCGATTGTCGTAGATCGGCTCTCCAGTCCACGCACTAACTGACTGACTAACCAGTCCGCTAATGCAGGGCACGTCAAAAGCGTTTTCGGTGGAGTTGAAACATTTTTACAGGGAGGATCCCGCTGGATCCCATCGTAGATCAACGTCTTTCACCGTTGCATTCGATCTACTCATTCATCTCCCGCGCGAATATCCAACAGCTATATCCCAAAAGTCTTGATATCTCCCTTCAAATACCATCTAGAACTAATACTTGTTGTGCCTGTTTTGGCGGAAGCTCCCGTGTATCACCTCATGAAACACCTCGCCCTGACTTGCCGCGTGTCAACCTCCACCCTCAAGCTGACGTACAAACAACTAACCCACAACACGATTCATAGCCAACCCACCACGTTAAACGCCACAGACATTCTCTTCTGCCGTTGATCGCCCCACGCTCCAACCCGGTATCCAATATGATCGTTCCAAAACTCGTCCGTTTCGTGGGGCCTTGTGTCGGTTGACGCGTTCTGTGAGACTAACAAAAAGCCAAGTTTTGCAGTTTCATCCCGAGTCGAGTTCCGAACTGTTGGGACTACGGGAGTATATGAGTTTTTATTCTTCCCCGGATCGAAACGTTCTTTGTCTCTGATGTACGCTTCGCTGTAGCCATTCCTTCTGTACGGCACGTTCACTTTACTGTCTCTTCTTTTTCGTTGTATCTACTCTCCTTTATAATGAAGTTCTCTTCAGTACTCACGAGCGGGCTCGCATTTTCCACACTGGTCGCTGGCCTTCCGACTGTTACATCACCAAGTGAACATTCTGTTCAACAAGTCCGAAATTCAGTATATAAACGAAACGGAATTGCAGCTCTCGCCAAGATATATCGAAAATATCACATCGATCTTCCGCAACACCTCGAAAGTGCAGTACTTGCTCGTCGAGATAGTACCGGCACCGCCACCAACAAACCCATCAAGAATAACGCCGAGTGGTTGACGCCAGTTCAAATCGGAAATCCTCCAAGGACATTCCAGATGGATCTCGATACAGGATCATCGGATCTTTGGGTATATGGTTCAAAAGTAGCTACTGCAGGCGGTAGCAGCAACCGATACAATGCCTCCGAATCGAAGTCTTGCGAGGAGATGGCCGGTGCAAAGTGGACAATCGAGTACGGTGATGGAAGTGGCGCTTCGGGCCATGTTGTGAAAGATACGGTCTCCATCGGCGGCCTGTCAGTGGAGGCTCAGGCGGTACAAGTCGCTGACAAAGTACATGAGTCTTTTGCGCAGCAGCAAGACTTGGACGGCCTTTTAGGACTAGGCTTCAGCTCTATCAACACGGTCACACCGAAGAAACAAAAGACATTCTTCGACAATGCGAAAACAGAGCATAGCACTGGGGTCTTTACCGCAGATTTGAAACATGATGCACCAGGTACATATACTTTTGGCGTCATCAACGAGACGGCGTATAAGGGGGATGTTACGTATACGACTGTTGATTCATCGACGGGAATGTGGACATTCACATCAATGGGATATGCCGTTGGGAAGAGCAATGTCACCAAGACGCCCATCACCGCCATCGCCGACACCGGGACATCACTCATGTTCCTCCCTGAAGCAGTCAACAAGGCGTACTATTCTCAGATCGACGGTGCCAAAATCGACGCAACAGCGGCAGGCTACGTTTTCCCGTGCGACACGAAAATGCCCGACTTTACGTTCTACGTGGGGGAGACGGGTATCACGGTCCCGGGTTCTTACATGAATTTCGCACCACTTGAGGGGCCTGTCCCGGGGGAGAAGGAGGGGAAGAGAGAGGTTGGGACTTGTTACGGTGGATTGCAGTCGAGTGCGGGCGATATCAATATCTTTGGTGATATCGCGTTGAAGGCGGCTTTTGTGGTGTTTGATGCGGAGAAGACGAGGATTGGGTTTGCGAAGAAGACTTTAGCTGGGGTTGAGTAGGGAAAAGTTATATTATAGATATCACAGCGAATTACACTCTTTTATTATCCTATATACAGGCAAATGTTGTTTTATGTTTTGTGTTGGTTGTGAATAATGCAATGTTATTTCGTCTCTGTCTTCACAAATGCATAAGTTGAGCAAGCACACAAAATCAAGAAATCGCGCACAAAGACTGAGTTGTGCAACTCTCCACTTATGCAGGGGCATGGCTTGCACTAATTGTCTCCGCTCTCTCTCCAGGAGAGAAGTACCTCTCTGAGAGACCCACAGTAAGCACGATGTACCTTTTTTCACATGGAGGAGAGTCTTCAGATAACGGCTCTGATAAGATAAGAAAACCGCTCCCATGTCCGCTCAGCACTAAAGATCGGATCCGAAATTACACTGTACTCAACACCATCAGATATTCAACCCAAGCGCTTGTTCTCATTATCATGACTGTCGTATATTCTATGAAATCACGCTCTCATCAGTATCTATGCAATTTTAGCCGTAATCACTCCAGGTCCGCATCCAACAGATGTCAAATGCCATCCAACCGCTCTCTCAACGTTCCTCAATATCCGCGGTACGTGCTCGCTCTTCATGTGCATCATGCCCAATACAATCCCAGCAAGGCATGCACTTCCAAACTTGGCAACACCATGCTGCAGCACTTGTTTGACACCATCTCTGATCTCAGGATCGCTGCACTTGAAGAGAACAACAAACAACGGCTTCATCACGTTGTTGTCCATGAAGCGGAAGTTTGCTTGCGGCCCTTTTAGCTCGCCGAGGATACGGTGCGTCGTGGCGATGATCTCGCGGTACACAGGCTTTGCGTCGGGTAACACCTTTGCATCCGTGTTGAGCTGTAGGTGGAGACTTGACAAACACTCCAGGTACAGTGCTTCAAAGACACTGGCTGTCACGTAACTGTGCGGCTCCTCATTTTTGCGCTGCTGCGTGTAGCGGTATAGCAGCACGAAACCGTTGTGCCAGCTTGAAAGGACCGAGAAAGCTCTCTCCCACGTCGCTTTGGTCGTCTCTTTGTCGTCGTCAAAGAGATGGTGAGCTAGGTGGTGCTGCGCGACATCCCACCATCTCAAAGCTTGATCCAAATCGTGAAATGAAGAGGGCATTTTGTCTATGGAGTACCTATGTCTTCCCAGACATCGCTTCGCGGCTAGGAACTCATCCGTGTCCCCGGTGATACCCAGTCTCAGGGCCCACGGGTAGGTACTCAATCGCTGTATCATGTCAAACAGGGCATTTTCATAATCATCAAACACTAAATCTGATAAAGATACACCTTCCTGGGCACTTCGTTTACCGAGATAAGCTTCAAAAAGACGAGCAGCGTGGTCGTGGTGCAGAACAGCAGCGTGCATGTCCCCGCGAAGGATATCGTAGGTGAGGAAAACAAGAGCCACGTGAGTAACACTACGCAGCGCACGGAGTGTAGAGGTAGCAGTCGTTACAGCACGCACAGTACGTGTATAGTACTGGAGAGACAGCTGGTGCGCCTTATCAGCAGCTGCAGAGTCAATGGTTGGCTGCGTGAAGGCGTTGACGGCACCGCCTAGGGCACAGCACGTCTCACGGACAGCGGCATCGTCATGGGCCAGCTGAGGCGTGATGGTAGCCAAGGTGTTGTGAGGGAGGGTGGAGCCCTGCTCGTTGGACCAGAGAAAAGTGGAGAACATGTCGTATTGCGTCTGGTCTTTGAAGAGCGAGAGGATGTAGTTTGGCTTGGCTAGGATGCGTGTGTCGGGCTGGGGTGTTGCTGCTGTCACGGCTGTAGCTGTAGCTGTAGCTGTGGTGTTGAAGCTGACGGATTGGCTCAGCGGGAAATGACATGTTAGGCCGACGGCCTTGCACCGGTTACAGATTGGTTTGCCCTCGTCACATTTCACTTTGCGGCGTCTGCAGGATATGTATTAGCAACAATTTTATGCTCAGACGTCCGTCTTGTCTTTCTGCACGAACTTGCACTCTTTACAACCAGTACGTGTCTTGAAAGACTTGGTCTTTGGCTTCTTATTAACGGCATTTTGGCCCGAGCGATCTGCAATGTCAAGGACAGCCACATTGGCATTCGGGATCTAAAGGCGGCCAAAAGATAAAACATGTAAGTAAGCCACCGACGACATGAAACGGGTCTGCCCTAGCGGCATTTTGTGCTTTCTGCTCACCCGTGGCTTGTTGTTGGCCGGGACCGAGACGATCTGAGATGCTGACGGGTCGCCGCCGCGAGGGGGTTGCACACCGCCACAACTAGAAGAAGATGAGGCAGAGGCAGAGGCCTTAGGTTTAGGCTTGAGAGCTATCGTCTGCTCCATCACTCACACACGCATTTACCCTGTCGGGACCGAAAGAGTGTGGCGTGACGGTTTGGGGAAGGCGAGCCAAATGCCCGAGATGACACGAGGAGGGGGATGCGTTGCGAGTGAACTGTTCACTTTCGGTGGAGGAGTTTCAGAGCGTTAATCCTACTGTATCCACATTCGGTGACTCTATACCCAATCATCACCCAGCCTGTGCGAGTTACTCAAACAAGTTAGGGCTGGGGTCTCGTTTATTTGACCAGATTCCGAATTAGACAGGGATCGGCGCTTTGATGATCTTGGCTAACCGTCTCAAAACCCTCCGCTGCATTCTGACTGCATAAAGACTCTGCCACAAGCGAACATGAATAACTGATAAATGGTTTAATCAGTCAGACGCTGCTTTATGGTGTAAGAAGTGATGCCAATATATGCCTTGCTGGCTTCTTCGTCATGTCCCAGACTCATTATCAGTGCCTCCCTCACTAATTTTGAGCTGCTCAAGCTTGTACTACAGACATCATCTGCAAGCTGAATGTAAGGTCTTCCTTGCTTTTGACACATCGGCCAATTTTCGCTTACATCTCTCTGCCCACTCAAGTCGGCTAGTCTCGATACAAGTGATCGACATATCCTAGTAAGTGATGCTACGCCAGGGCAACTTACAGGGTTACTTTCTATCAACTCCCGTTCCTTTGTTATGAAGGACAAGTGCTACTTATGCTAGGGTATGGTTGTTGCGTGAGAGCAACTGGTGGGTGGAGGTTCAAGTTTGCTGAAGCCCGGAGCGTCGGCACAACAGTATCGTCCGGTTTCGTGAAAGGACCTTTCCCATCTTATCATGCACTAACATGATCCTGAGCTTGGCCGTCTCGTACGTTCCGCAAACAACTTAGCGTATTTAATTCCTCTCTTCTGAATATCCTTTGCCACACTGGAAAATCCGCATCTGGGTATCTTAAGATAGAGAGTATAGACTTCTGAGCATTGAGGTGCTATCCAACAGCATCAATCGAACATGCTTGCGAGAGTGGGCGACCATTAGACTTTACAACCGCAGCAAGTTAGTTGAAACGGTCATTCAAGATTCTCTTTTTTAACCATGGAATGACTTGCTAGCCAGAGTAGCTCTCCCTCTAAAAAGAATATAAGACTCTTCTTATTTTCTTTCCTGATACGGGCTTTTAACCCAAGACTTCCCCGGAACAAAGTTATAGCTGCCAATACCTTGAAGCGATGACGCTATTCCTTCTATGGGCTTCCATCAAAGCTCCCGTGCTCAAAATTGCACATCATGTTGCTGAGTGCCCCTCTTCGTGGGAACTTCATGTGGTTTCAACTGTGTTTCTACATGCAGCCACGTATGACTTTGCTAGTAGCCACGTCAGCAAGATCTACAAATAAGGGTATTAATCAAGTTATCATAAAAGCACATTATTTCCCTTTTTAATTAGAAAACTTATCTTTGTCGAGGCTATGCGCATATTGTCTTCCAGAAGCTGAAGGTAATTGGGTTTCTTCAGTTTATTGGCTGCTATGTCTCGTTGAAGCGTCGTAAGCTTTAACTATCGATTAATACTACTGGTTACTCTTCATGGTTGCGGGGTATAAGCCTTATTAATATAAAAAGAGGTCGAACAAAGCTTGGGACTAGTACTAAGCATGTTCAAGGTATGATTCTATGTTCTGTTAGAGAGCTCGGGACAAATAAGGGTATCATGGCTATGTCATAATGTATATATTCCTTTAATCACAGTGTATGAGAAATATTACAAGTTATGCTACGCATTATCTTCACAGTTTAAACATTGAATCTTCGCTATCACCTTAGAGCTCATACAACACATCACCACGAATCCCACGTTGTACTGTTGTCTACAAAGATGAGCAAGACATCTTCTACAGTGCATACAGATAGACTCTATGCTTTAACACCTGCCTCTGCCTGGCCGAGGGAAGAATGAGGAAGATTCGTGTCATTCGGGATGATTTTCGACAAGGGCCTCCACGAACACCTACGGAAAAGGAAATTGACAAGCTCCGTGATATTCTCTGCCTTGTTCTCCAAGCCGCGGAACTGGCGCAGCGATGCGTAGACGAGCACTATGTAGACCAGAAGCGCGACCTGCAAGCTGTTTGCCAAGAGGCAAGGGAGGTTATGATTGCGGTGGATTGCATACAGATTGCCATCTGGCGACTCAATCCCGATCGACTTTGTCACAGTATCAAAAGGCCCGCCCACCGTAATCTCTATAAAGAACGGATTAACAAAATATAAAAGGACAGACTCAAATCGGAGTATAGTTAGGGGCCTATATATTGAGTTACTTTCAGGTCCGGCTATATTTTCTTAAATAGCTTCTGAGACTCGATGGTGTTCAGCATAGTAACCACTCAAACTGATCAATAAACGTGAAGTTTACTGTAAATTTGATATTACTTTTGAGTATTATTACTATATAATAGAATGTTTCCACTGAAGCTAGCTGCGAATTGTCCCTCTCTTGTATCTCAATTAGTAAGTTTGACAGCCCTACAGAATTACTTTAAACCTGGAAAGATACTGATGAGTAGATATTCCTAGGTCATTGACTTGATATTCCGTGTGGTTATGATGTCTATGTATCTCAGCCTTTGTGACCGCTGTAGGAAAATGTCTTAACCATATCCGATACTACAATATAGGAATTCATAATTCGTTTGAATTTGGCGCTGTTCATTTGTGACTCTCTTGGTTTGCATGGATGTTCTCCTTGATCAATAACTCGAAAGACTTGGATCCAAGGGCGTAACTATCTGTTCTGATGACACAGCAGGATTAGTCTTGATGAACTCAGGATGAATAAAGAGCTTCTGAAACTGATCTCAGTATTTGATCATCTACGCATGATAGCAGCAGAACAATTATAAATGAAGCTGCTGTGGCTCATCATCCCGATAATGAATCTCCACTATCACTCCAATTCTCAATCGCAACGTATTGCGATCTTGTAGCAACCTACACAACACTTCAACAAACCAATCAGAATTCTAACCATGACCACTACTTTCAAAGACTTGTCGGACCAGGCCATGACGCTCATTGCCTTAATGTCTGAAAAGATAAAAGCTGTGCGAGCAGCTTCTCGCACAGCTTCTGAGGAAGAAGTCAGCGAACTGGTTGACCACCTCGCGACACTCACCGATTACATGACTGGGATGAATGAACAGGTGGATGGACCAGACCAACAGCGAATGCTAATGGCTGTGGCCAAGCCGGCTACTGAAGTCATGTTTGAAGTGGGGGACATGCTTTTTGCCGTCTATGGACATGAACCTGATCGCTTGTAGCAGCATTCACGGTGTTGTTCGCGACAACCCATTGGTACACCGTATTCATCAGTACGAAGCAACTTCACATCATAGGATGGAGAACAAACCGGAGAGTCAATGAACTCAAGATTACTTGGACTAAATTTGTATCCGGATAAGGCTGAGATGCGGTGAGTATATTAGAAGTTATATTGATAAATACCTGCAGTCGAGCTATTTGGTTGACGGAAGGCTTGGCCATCCCTTGTGTTAGTAGGACCACGAGATCAATTTATTAGAAACTCAACCGATGCTTGTTATCACTCTTTGACTGAATGTGCCAATCTTATTTTGTTGCTCATGTGGTGAAAGATTATGTGCTTATCCGTAAATGTGTTCGAAGTAAAATACTGTGACTTAATAATATTGTGTGTCAAGTCATTGCCGTGGAATGTTTCAAGATGGTTGACTGTGAACTGTCGTGCCTTATGGTTGAATCAAAAAGCCCGGTATCGTTGGAAAACCTTCGAACCCAGAAAATCGTTAGCCGATAGCTCTGGCCTGCTCTCGCAAAATAGCAGTTATGGCAATGTTTTATTTAATTACAAGTTTCCGAAAATTCTATAAAGGAGCTTCGACGATGCTTCGAGGCTCCGGGCCTCCTGAATATCAAGCTCGTCGGTAATCGTGTTTGCGAATGAGCCTTGTTTAGATTGATGAAATTCCTCTTCCAGTGTGCTCAAGCTTTTTGCATACTCGTTGGAAGCCATATCGGTTGTGCTATAGTCCGGTGTACAATGCACAATGAAAAGGCTCTTTGTTACAATGTTTCGCCGAACACCCAAAAGATGATATTGTTCAATCTCGGTCCTAGGCAAGCGTTTGGTCTCGGTAAGCTTTTGTTCAAGCCCCAGCTCTGCATTGTGTAACGTTCAGGTGCGTTATCAGGACATGAGGAGGAATGTGCAATGGTTTCTCACAGATATAAAGCCCTTCTACATCCCAAAGCTGTACCTAACCACTAGATTTCCCTTGCTAAGGCTTGAGCCCACCGTTTCTTTAGTCTCAAACACTACTCGTATTCTGAAATTCATTGTCGACATGGCTACCAACGCCCCAGGAGTTATGCCACTCGTCAGCATCTCATACAGTACATTTGTGGAATTACTTTGCAAGATAAGAAAGGGTGTATTCAGAGACGCAGCAATCGACACTCTAGGCAAGGTACAGAAAGTCCACCAAGCTCAGTCGCGAATTCTGAACTGCTACATTGACCTTACGACCGTTGTTCTTGAAACTTCTAGGCCGCCTGCCCACAAATATCCATCACAGAATGAGATTGATGAACTTCTCGGCGATCTGAGAAGTGTCATGTACTTTTTGTTTGACATGGAACATCGTTTCTACTCTGGCCATGAGAACGAGCGGAATTTGTTGCAGCCGTTGGGGGAGGTGACAACAGTCTTGGAGAAACAGTTATATTGTATTCAGTTGGCTATCAACAAGCTTGATCCTTATCGAGGGCCTAAGGATATTTTCGGCATGTATTGTGGTGTTCTCGTTGATGAGAATTTGGCCAGAACTGAACAAGAGGGTGGGACAGGCAGGATTGAGGATCAGATGAAGGAAATGGGAATCTAGATGGGTGTACTTAACGGACTTGCAGGACCATCGACAGTTGGAATATAAATTCTACTGGGATCTGTGATACTTTATAAATCCATCGCCCTTTGTACAGTCATGGGTGCAGTGATTGGTGGCTGATGGAGACTCACAGTGCCAGTGATCCGACGTCTATTACCCAAAGTAGCATTTAGTCTAAGAAAATAAAGAAAATATGTCTATAAAATGCCGAAACAGAAACCGATGTCGCTTTTGCACCATTTATCGCTTTCCCAGATTGTCAATGCCAACTTGTCCCAAATTAATGAACATCTTCAACCATTGTGGTTGAAGTTCGGGTTTCCTTGCATCTGGGCGAGATCCCCCAAGTCAAGCCCTGGCATATAGCCCCAGGCATTTTCGTTCCAACCTATAAATGACGATGTTAGTTTCGGAACATAGCCATGGATGGCGAACTTACCGAGCCCTCCAACATGTCCGAGTGCAGGAGCCCCGATAGAGGGAATATGTATGCCTTGCATTTGAGCAATGCTCGCTGCCTGCAGCTGATGGCAGGGGCAGGCATGCGCAACTGGAGACTGGTGCATGTGCATCATTGTGCCGGGCACAAAAACCGGAGGGCCTTCCTCCGCATAGCAGATGTAGCCATGTCCGGGGATGATCGCAACATGCGTCGCTACCAGATACTCTGTAGGAGTGACCGGTGACGAGATTGATGGGCTTGGCGACGTGTTCTTCCCATTGCCGTCCCGCTTGACCCTAGATTTTGTGACCGATTTCTTTCCACGCGAAATTCTGCGGGCAGCTCTCTTGGGTGGGGTGCTGGGGCTTTCCTGGGTTGTCTCCTACATCCGTCAGCTACATTGTATAGTGTTTGTCACGATGTATGTCTTACCTCATCCAGGTGAGCTGCAGTGCGCTTAGGCGCCGACGAGGGGAGTGGTCGACGCTGCAAAGTAAGCTGCGATGAAGGGGTGTCTCGAAGGGCAGGCATTATGTATGGTCGAATGTTCTTGGTCTCAGACATGATTTGAGAAGGTAGAAAAGCTGAGGGATATGACGTGAATGAAGCGAGCTGGTAAATGCAAGGTGAAGAAGGAAAGTTACTGAAGCGAGCTTATGGTACTGGTGATAGGAATTGAAAAGAAGAACCTCAAAGGAATCAGGAATGGAAATGACCGTTCTTTTTAACTTCGCTTGGTTCTTCCATCACCTTGAGAATCACATGTCCTGTTGTCAATTTGACTGTTTGGTATAGTGATATGTCGGAAAATAACCGTTTGGTGGGTATCCACTATACGGCGTGGCGTTGGAAATATGACGGGAATCAACGTTAGCGATATGCTGCTGTCCTCACCGACTGGCAAGAAGCACCCTTGTCCCATGTCTGTGCTGCTGTAGAGATGAGGTGGGTGGGGGATAGGGCTGCTGCGTCATGGAAAAGTCCCGATCTGTTGAACCCTTTGCCGATGTTGTGAAGATGGATGATTACTTGTGCCGCGATATCGCGGGGCGATTAGTACGACGATACTTTTGAGCAGTGCAGGTCCTCAACTTGTCTGCCCTGACACTGAGAGCAAAAGGGCGGTGAACTGTTACTGCTTTCATGCTATCTTGGAAGCAGTTCTGTCGCTTCGTGATCGTAGCCATGCCTGCACTGATGAACAGCGCCACGAGCTACTAGGTCTTAGTATGGGCACCTCTATGATCTCCTATCTAACGCCTAATGTTCTAGAATACCTCTCATCTACGTATTCTAGCAAGCGTCAGCCAACACCGACACACGGCGGTTTGCTATGACCTCTTCTGCGACAGTGTTGGCAAGCGTATGCGCCACCATAGCTATTGTCGTAGATGAGTCACAGGGGCTGTTCCCTCCCAAGCTGGACTATATGTGACAGGTTTCCGACTTGTTGGGCTAGCGTATTCACAATGCCATCTAGTATCAGAGTTGCCATGTTCTAGCGCTTCTTTCCATCAGATCTCAGTCTTCATTAAATAGACAAGCAAGACCAAGATTCTCACCGATATTTCGGCTGTGACTCACTCACTACATTGCTCGTCAAATGAAGTTTAGATCGCGGTTATTGACATTAGCCGCCATCACCAAACGTTTGGAGGTGAAGTTGTTGGCGTTGATAGTGGAGACCAAACGGTTCGGAGCATCTGGCAGAGGAGCCGGTCTCCACTTTATGCCGTGCCGCGTCCGTGAGAAACCCCAGTTCCGCCGACATCCGGAGATGCAGGATCCTTTCCCCTATTAAGTCTAGATGGGGAAACCATCGATCAGGGTACGTGAAAAGCCCTTGCTCTGCCACTCAAGGTTGACAGTGTGTTGAACGGTGAGATATGAGCTAAGAAGCCTGTAACCATTCTGTAGAAAATGTAGCTTTCACTGTGCTGGAGTGATGAGAGAGCGACTCTCTAAGGGCTGTATTGTATTTATTGGCGACCCCTTCATTTTCAACGACATAGAGAAAAGCGCAGATGCAAAGCCTTGCGCAGTAATATTGGAGCTACATTGAAATCGGACAAGAAAGATTGTGGTCGATAGTAAGCTGCTCCCATATCGCGGCCGAACTGGATGAGTGAGGGAGGGGTAGTTCCAACGTCATTTTGCCCAGATTCCAGCAAGCTTGCACAAGTCAATAAAATGGCATAAGCACATTCTGCACAAAACGGGTAATTCATAACTTCCCGCAGCCACCATCGTCATCTCTATCCTCCCCTGTTCTGAGCCGTCTCACCTCAAATGAGCCAGGCAAACACGCAGAACACGAGACACGTCTTTCTCGGCCCCAGTTTTCCCACTCTAGGTACTCAACGCGTACCCATCCGCGCGTGCTGCACACGAAGTACGCCAATACCCCACTAACGCGTTTGCTGTCTCGCGACGCGAGCAACCAAAATTGAATGGCTGGAGAGGCACAGGAGAAAGGTACATTGAGAGCGACAAGCTTGAATGTACCTTTCGCAAAGTGGACACCTTTGTCGGAAAGACAGCAAGATCGGCAGCTTGGCGTTGCACAACATTTGTTAGTGCATTTGATGCCTTCGCTGTCCTATGTTTGACAAGCAGCAGTGCTCAGATATTTCGAGGCGCACTGCACTGATGCAAGGCCAATGTTGAGCTGGCAGCGCGCAGTCTGTCTTTGTCCATCTTAACTCCCACGCCAACGCTGGCCTTTGCTCCAGCTGTCACTCGCGTCTTGGTCCGTCGCGAAGGCTATCTTGCTCGACTTTCCACATGGCTATGGTCAGATGCTGTGCACCTTAGGCCTAATCTGTCCGACTGTTACTCCGTACTCCAGCTTACCATCCTGCCATCTTAGACTTATGGTGGCCGCCCACTTCGCGCTGTCTAACTCTCCCGTCCCGCTCTCGACCCTCCCGACAGGCTTCCAAGCTCTATTCAGTCACGTACCTCTTCCTCTCGAGACGAGCCGCGTCATTATAGCCCGCTATTATGGATAATACACTACATGTTGGCCTTGGTCTGTCGAGACTCTCATGCCCTTGGTAGATCCGGCGCGAACTATTGGATCGCCGTCGCCCCCAAGTTTGCCTGTCAGTATATTTGTCGCGATGCCTCCTTAACAGACGGATTACGCCACCGTCAATACGACTACGGACACGCTCGGCCTTGTTCCTTGCGCAATAAGATGTATTGGTCCATGATCGGTCTATTACATGGCGTCGGTGTCTGTTCAAGTCTACACATCAGGCTCAACCTCGTCCACCGTCGGCACCTTGTGCAATTCGGCCCCAAAGAACTTTGACACTTCCTTGACACTGTCCCAGATGATTTGAACATCCTCCTTCGACACCCCAATTCGTCGCGTTCCCCGAATATGCCAATGCGTCTCCAGCGGGAGATTCTGGCTCATAATCGCTGGCAGCACCACAAGCTGCGTGTCCGTATCGTCCAAGACCTGCCGATCCGATAGAAACAACCCATATGTGATCTCCGCCGAGACCCATGCAAAGTCCTTGTGCGCATCAAACAATCCCATCGTATCCCCCGCGTTTCGAGTGTACACTTTCTTGAACCAATCGATTCCGCGGTCGTGGTTGGCTTGATCGGCTTGCCATCCGTCGCGCGTTTGGCTAAAGTCTCGGTCCTCGGGCTTCTCGACCTTCATGATTGACAGGATGGCTTCGAGGGGCTTGCACACGCCCACGAGGATGGTGGTCTTGACGAGGGCTTCGCGGAGGCGTCGTATGAGAGCCTGGCGTGACTCGCTGGTCTGGTAGGCTTCTTGGCAGGTGAGGTATTGGTAGAGACCTGCTGCGGCTTCGGGGTCGGGACTGGCGGAGAGACAGGCGATGACGAGGAGATACCAGCGCTGGTCGCCTAGCTGAGTGTCTTTGAAGCGGGTTTCGACGCTTTGGAAGAGCTCGGATAGCTCTGGGGTGAGTTCCGTAGGTGCCATTGTGACTGTTGTAGATTAAGCAGAGGTCAATGTTGGTGAAGGGTTAGTGATGTGAAGATACAAATACCTAGCATTGAGCTCACAGCTTCCTTGTAAGACTTTGGTGGATAAGGTTCCTCCCCCTCTCTGTTTAACTCGGCATCTCGGTAGCCACGTGGATCACTGCAGCGACACAACAAATGGAACTCAATCAAAATGATTCATTGGTGGTTTCATTCATCCATTCCATCCACAGCGCGCACGCCTTGAAGTAACTATCTTGAACCTCCCCGCCATCGGCCGCTGACCCCGCATCCCGATTGAGCTTCCAAATCTGAACACAGTGAGAGGCCACACAAAAGCTGCCTGCTATATAAACCAAAGTGCACCACGAATATCTTGTTCGCTGGAGCAGTTGTGAGATGCGCGTAACAATGACACTCGCTATGAGGTGCGGTCGACAACTCTACATACTTTCGCAGGCTCCGGAGTCGCGGTTGGTTCAACTGCCGCGCCGTGATTCCTTGTCCACTAATTGTACATCGCACAGCACATGACAAGAGACATATGCTATCTTCATAGCTTGACGTTCTATCAAGATTTCAGGCTCATTTAGTATGCATAGATCTTTCCGATGGTAATCCTTCCCATCAACGACTCGCGCATCATATAGACCAGTCATCATGGCCGAGTCCTCCATTCTGTTGCGAGACGAGAACATCGCAATTCGTGATACACAAGTAATGTTCAGTTCTTTCGTAGGATCGCAGGTGGTAGGAGCTCTACCATTTTCAGAAATTGCTCATTTCTTCCTGTCAGCTTACCCGAAATCCGATTTCTTACCTCCGCTGACACTCTGCTCCATGGCAAAGTCCGACAACTCCGTTGCCAAAGACGCATATATGACAGATACTACATGACCATTCTGACGTATATCGTGAGATGGCAATAGACGAATGAAACTCGCAGGCTAATTCTCTTTCAAGCTACCGCGATCATGGGCCAAAAAGCATCCTTGGTTGTCGAGGTCGAGATCGATGCTCCCGTTGAGACCGTCAAATCACTTGTAAGGCAGTACCTGATAGCTCTGACCTGTGTCTAACAGCATATAGTTCAAGGACTTTCCTCGTTTCCCAGAATGGAGCAGCTGGTCCATCGAACCAGTAGTCTCATCCAAAAAGATCGATGACTTGATGCCGATGGAGAAGATGAAGGTCGATGTCAAAGACGCCAAACTCACAGCCACTCTTATCGTCAGTGATTCCATCCAGATTCCCTGTATTACATGTCTAACAAGTATCAGAGAAATGACACTGATGTATTCGAGTGGGAAGGCGGTTTATGGCCGCTTGTTACAGGTCGTCATGAGTTCAGCTGGAGGGCGAGCACAAAGACTCCTGGGGGGACGACGTTTACGCAGAAAGAGAATTGGCACGGCCTCGTTGTTTTTCTTTGGAAGCCGGGCTGGATTATAGGGAGAAGTGCAAAGAGAAACTTTGAAGGGTTTAGTGCAGAGGTGAAGAGGGAGGCGGAGAGGAGGGCCGTGGTGCTGTAAACAATGCGGTTATGTTGTTGTATACATATGAGATATGCTGTGGTTTACGTTGAACTTGAGCCTCAATTTGATGTTGATCTTCAATTGACTTCCGGAGACAAATTGGCAAAAGTTGGCTTGCTTCCCCGGGTTCATTGCGTTGATCCGACCGGCAAAGCAGGGCTGCATTTCCGTTTCGCCTCATTCCAAACTCAGAATAACACCATCTCCACAAATAAAACTCTAGAAAGCAGATGACCATTGTTTCCTAGTCGAAATCAACCAACAATAGCCGTAGAACTCGTTGTCAGACACTTTAACATGATCTGATCCAGGGTAACGGGACCTGGAAACGTGGGGGTTCACGTGGACGCCCACGCACGCTCGTATCAAACACTCGGCATACCCGGATCGGTCAACCGTCACGCGGGGGATGAAATATTACTCTGAAGCTGTCTCGATACATACTTTTCTTTCAAGGCAAGTGATGGATTTGACCGCTACTCAAACAGGAAATCTTTGCCAATCAGCTGAGACACACTAAACGCGTCCCCCCTCGCAGCTCACCAATATCGAGGGTCTTGGATCAGCAGAAGAATGTCATGTTTTCTTGGTGCCGTGATCGGGATTCGGAAAGGATCACCAGATATTGAGGGGTGAATAAAACTGAACCTCTGTCCCTTCATTTAGGCCCTTCTATAGTCATGTCTATCCATCAATTGACTTAGTTACATCTTCAATATGCCTCCTGGAGCTCCACCAAAGCGATCTTACTCTCGTACCGATGCTGCTGTTCGCGTCGAGTACCCAGAACATCATGAACTTCCTGCTAGTAAGCCGTTGATCGGCCAGGGCGGACAGTTCTCCAAGCCC
The DNA here is from genome assembly GCA_001513835.1 of Fusarium temperatum. Lineage (NCBI taxonomy): Eukaryota > Fungi > Ascomycota > Sordariomycetes > Hypocreales > Nectriaceae > Fusarium > Fusarium temperatum. Next base: position 670,859 of record LJGR01000008.1, read on the forward strand.
ACGTTGGCGTCGTTGTCACTCGAGGGGAAGACGATTGTTATCACAGGCGGTGCTAGAGGGTTGGGGTTAGTTATGGGGCAGGGAATCGTTTACTCGGGTGCTGATCTGGCGATTGTTGACTTGAACAGTATGTAACTATTCCGAATGATCCGAGGAAATACTGACAGGTTGCAGAGGATGAAGCGCAGTCTCAAGTTGGGCAGTTGACCGATGCCTTCAAAAGGGAGAATCCCAACAGCCAGAAGTTAGTATATGGGCCCTTTCTCTGATTCTCATTCTGACAGATGATCAGAATTCCACGAGTCACAGCTCACTACGCGGATGTTGCAGACCAAGACTCAGTAAACAAATGCATTGCCGAGATTCTCAACATCCATCACAAGATCGATGGCCTAGTTACATCAGCCGGCTTCACTGAGAATTTCGATGCGATCCACTACCCTATCGAACGTATGCGCAAGCTATGGGGCGTCAACGTCGACGGAACTTATCTGTTCGCCGTTGCTGTTGCCAAGCATCTCATGGAACGTGAGGCGCCTGGAAGTATTGTTGTTATAGGCAGCATGTCTGGGGCCATCGTCAATGTTCCTCAACCGCAAGCGTAAGTCACCCCAAGGAACCCAGAGTAGTAGTTTCTGATGGCGTTGATTAGGCCGTATAACGCTGCCAAGGCAGCAGTCCGTCATCTCGCTGCTTCGTTGGCAGTTGAGTGGGCTCATGCTGGGATTCGTGTCAACTGTATCTCTCCCGGCTACATGTTGACTGCTTTGTGAGTTGTCTCTAGATCCATCATTGAGCTTTTGACTGACAGGTAGCAGAACACAGAAGATTTTGAATGATAACCCGGATCTTGAAAAGACCTGGACGTCTTTGATCCCCCAGGGGCGAATGGGCCAGCCGCAAGACTTGATGGGACCTGTGACCTTCCTCTTGTCTGATGCTTCTTCGTACATGACTGGATCGGATCTTCGAGTTGATGGAGGCTACACTGTCACTTAAAGAAGATTCAGTCTTTGCCAAACTGGCTCGAGTGCTGTTATGATAGACGTTGAATATCCGAATGAACGACTAAAGTCCAAATGGTGGCCTCAATACATGAATGATCTTATTGTGCTCTTGTGCCGGTCCAAGAGTGACCCCAGGGAGCTGGAAACTTCTGACATTGAATGGCACTGCCGAAATAAACCGATTCGGGAGCCTAATAAGATAGACTAAGTCCCCCTGAGTGTTTTTACTACTCAGACAAGGCTTCCCTTACGTGGGTCCTAGGACAAGATATCTCACGTCAGCCCATCTCCACTAAGATCCTCCCTCCCACACAATCTCCTCATCATAGAGCTCCTTAACTGCCACACCATTTCTGCAACGTCCATCACTGAAAGTACTATAGGTGCGGCTTGATATCTCCCGCAATGGGCTTCTGCGAACTAGCAATCTACGCACTTGGCCTATCTTGTATCACCAGAAGCATAATGGCCTTTACGAACCCGCAGGCCGAATATGCACTCAATGGACTGAAGCATACCACCACTTCGAAGGATGACCCAAGCTCGGCACCGATGTACATGCTGGGCACTTGGGAGGTGTCGGTTGGTATTCTCCTGTTAGCACACCAGATGAACGAGAACAGGAATGGAGTAACGACGCTATTGGGGTTGATGGGCTTGTACAAGGCTGGCATTGCGATACTACTTTGGAAGATCGGCAGTGGGACGAACAAGGTAGCTGGCAATGTGGCTACAGCTGTTACCCTTTTGACCTGGGCTGGCTTGCGAAGCCAATGAAGTCACGAAAATATTCTGGTGAAGGGGAAGGGAGTCGTCACGGTGAGAGATGATGGAGAATGATCTTCTGTATTCTTGATCTTCCATGATCTAGCGCTGTTCTGTCATTCTGCGCAAGACCGTGGTCTATAACAATGATTAAGAAACGAGAATGACACCTAATGATCTTGCTTCCATGTCTGGCGAGTGAAGAGCAAGGGGCAAGTGCACAGTGGATGATGATTCCATGCAAGGGTGCCAAGATCCCACAGCATGTGGCAGTATCAGAGCTCGCGGGATCATGAAGTATGAAGTAGTGGGATCGGTGATGTAATTCCGGCGAGAACTCTGGTAAGCTGTGACAGCTGTTCCTGTTCCTCAGCATGCTGTTGACACGATGCCGCGGATCAAGTACAGGCTTTCAGACTGGCGACCACTGCGAGAGACAACAAGGGAGAAATAGCATAGCAAGTCTGCAAAAAGTATTAGTAGCTTATAAATAGTTGATCAAGGAGTGCCATACCATTAAAACTCGAGCGATGGACATTTTGTCATCCTCGTCTGCATCATCAACCTCCGCCATGGCCACAAGCTTCATGGCTGGTGGACCAGCGGGCATGAGCATCATGGTGAACCAAAGGACACGGTCCTGGCCTAGGATGTCGGTCTGGGTGGCGAGCATTCGGATGAACAAAATGCTGAGTCTAATTGCCAGTGTCAGTAGTGAGTGCACGGATGGGGTTCCGAGGAGGCTCTTACACTGGCCAGATAAAGAAGCGGATCAGCACAACAATAGACAAAGGAAGCCAATGAATGCTACCCGAGTCATGACCTTGACGCATACGACGAAGACTGTGAGCGAGCTTGATGCCAACGACAATGACCTGCAGGGTGACGAAGAGTTCTCCGATGTTCTTGAGACTGACAGTCAACCATGCGTTAAAGATACCGCCATCCTCGCTTTCAGCAAAGAAAGCCTTCTTGAGAGGAGGCGTAAAAGCGAGAATGACACCGATGGTGGCTCCGATAGATGGCGGGCTGATGAACTGAGTCGTGAAGGCCAGCGCCTGCTGAAGGCGAGGATGTAGCTTGTCCCATACGGCGTGTTGAGCTTGCGCGGTACCGCGAGACGCCTTCTTCGCGTATCGTGGGAGCGGTCCAGGAAGGAGAGATGTTCGTTCGTTGGACTCTCCGTTCTCTTGGTCCGAGCCGCTCTCATCTGGCGTATCGTTATGTCCCGCTCGGTCCCTCAGATCGGCATCCATAGCATCTACGGGGTCTTCATCGCTGACTCCAAGAAGGGTTCCGCCGAGACCAAAGGTGAGCATGTTGGAAATGACGGAGCAGACGAGGAAGAAGGACTTGGCTCGATCGATGATCGCGTCGCTGGTATCATCATCGGACTTTGCTAGGGTGGAGAGAACACCAGCAGAACCGAGGGATTGGATCAAAAGGAGAGGATAAGATGTGGTATTGTTGAAGGTGATTGCGGGCGTGAACCACTTCGGGAGACTGAGGACCTTGGTAAGGGCGTAACCAATTCCGATTGAGACGAGGTTGTAGACGAGGGCCCAGCCTACGAAACATACATTAGACTTGAGGCCTCGGGAGAGAGATTGTTGACTTACCAAGGATGAGAATGTATTGAAGCGCATTGGAGGCTTCAATCTGTGAACCAAGATTGACAATCAGAAGCGCAGGAAGAAACATCTTGATGCAGATCTTGGAGATCTGCCGTCCCGTCTCAACACTAAGAAGCTTTGTCTGTCCAGCGACAACACCATAGAAGATGGTCAAGAGAACAGACGCCGACGCCTGAATGGCGCCGACAAAGGTGCTGACAACACTGCTAGACATGTTTGTTGGCTCTTCTCTACAGTGAGTGATGTTGTGCTTGTAGAGTTGAAGTTTGACATGTCGCGTGCTCTCGAGTTTGTTTGATCGCGTTCCTGGAACATTAATTACGTCAATGATCGAATGTGCATTCATCCCGGAGCAATTGTGCCTTGAAAAGTGGAGCGAGAGGTTAAGGTTATCTTGGAAAACCTTGGAATGTGAGTGGGTTCATGGGTCAGTGACATAATCGAGACGAGACATTGGTGGATTTTATTCACGGCTGAAGGCGGTTGTTGGCAGGTTTAAGCATGTTTCTTGGTTCTGGATCCGTAGAGTGGCAGCTGACAAGACAATCGATGCGGGGATAAGACAAGGCATGATATAGACTATGTACTAGTAACTCTACGTCGCTCTCCTCGTGTCGCCAAGCAGCTCATACTGCTGGTTCTGTATCCCCGACAACTCCTGCGGCTCATGCACCTCGGTCGGCAGCTCAACAGGATGATAGCTAGCCAATTCAGCCGATCCTTTGCGCTCGCTGTCAACTGGTGCCTGGCGCTTTCGGCGCAGCAAGAAAAACGCCCCAGCAGCGATTGCGAGCACACCCACGCTGACTCCAACGCCAACTCCGGCCTTGGCCCCAGCTGTCATTCCTCCCGTGTCGGCATCAGCTGCGGTGCTCTCTGTCTCTTTGGCGCCAGAACTACCACTACCGCCTGTGCTCGTTGCCTCGTCGCCGCCTTCGGAATTGGAGTCGCTGTCCGTAGCGTTATTTGACGATGGTGTCTGCGCGTTGTCCCAAGTTCCACCATCAGATCTGTGTAGCTCTTGGATTTTATCGCCGCTCATGTAGTATACCCAGATCTCATCCGAGTCCAGCGGTGATACAACAGCCAAGCGCGCGGAAGCGTCGTCTGCTTCGGGCCATTTCTTTTTCCCGGGCCCGTCCACCTCTGTCCAAGCGCCATTCTTATGTGTTATGGCGTGTAATTGAGAGTCCTTGCCAATGTAAAATATAGTCAATCCTTTGCCAGCTTGGTTCGCAATGCCCAGATCGACGGCGGTGTTGTCGTAGGAGGGGAGTGTGAGCGATGCCGCTGTCGATGTATCGAGTCGCATATCTGAAGGTTCGGTCGCATTCGTCGGCGCTGGGCTATCGAATGGCGTTGGGAAGGATTCTGAAGAGCCTGTCAGTTACACTGTTGATCTCACGGAATTGTCTGTCCTTACCTAGCCGCCATTTGCTCTTGTTATCGTTATTGTAGCGAGCAACGACAATGTCCTTGCTATCGTAGGGATACACCACCGAAACGTTGGTGCCCTTGGTCTGTACAGCCGCTATCGCCATACCGCCCGGCTTCTTCAGCGATACCGGACCATCGTATCGCCAATCGGTATCGTCATCGTATGCGAGGAGATTGACTCGGCCATCTTCGTCGTGGTAATAGACTCGGGAGCCCCCCGAGTCTCCTAATTCTGCGACCGCCAATCCAGTCTTTTCGTTCACCGAGGGCAACCCAGCCGAGTCGGAAACAACCTCTTCGCCGTCGGTGTCGAGCTTGTAACTGCCTGTTGTGTTGTCGCATATTAAATATGCGTTCACGATCCCGTCGTCGGCATTCTGGTAGAATACGGAGGCCTAAAACATTAGCGAAACTTGGGTAACGAGAGCTGCAAGATGCTCACGATTGGTGTATTGAGGTCGTCGTCCCACCATCCTGAGATAGCGAGTGGCGTCGCGGCCTTGGGCTGCTCCTTGAGTGGAAATTTGTTGGGGTTTTTCGTCGAAAAGGAAGCCGATCCGTTGCTATTACACGAGCTGTGCAGAATATCACCAGATCCCGGGTCTTGGTACGCGAAATGCGGTGTCAATGTGTATGGCGACCAAGTCCACCATCCTGCCAAACCCACTACCGGCCTTGCCAAAAGGCACGCAATCGCAATCGCCGAGCGAGACATGTCGACTGTTGTCCGATATCGAGAAAATGGCGTTGAGATGAAAAGAAAAGAGGCACAGGCTCCAGCCTCATCAGCTAACAAACACCAGCAAGTCCATCAAGGCGTAAGACGAAGAAGCGAAAGTGACGCTGACAGAAAGAGAATGGTATCCGAGAGGGCAAGCAAGGCCAAGCAAGCAGCAGCGGCCCAGCTTCACATGGGCATCCATTGGACTTTTTACCCAGCATCGCGTTGCAGCGAGAGCGGAGATTTGGAGGGACTTTGGTGCGTGAGAAAAGGTGATGAAGCCAGAATTGGCAGCGATCGTTTCGTATGGGAACTCAATGCGAGCTCGTGGTTGGCTGCTTTGTCATTCTGAGGGGCTAGTGCTTACTCTTCAGTGGCTTTACAGGGCTGTGCCCAGCAATGCATACGCGGGAAGTGGACTGCGACCTTAAAATGTTATTCCGGGTTGCTATGCTCCGGAGAGGATGTCCTGATTTGAACAGGAAATACAACCCTTCTCCAAGTCCAACTGCCGCTTTTCTTCCCACCAGGACCAGTCTCAATTGCATTGTCGTGCGGCCAAGACGATGGCTCAACGGCCCGCTCTGGACTAAGCACCGAGCCGCTGAACAGCGTGAGCACTAGGCTTAAATGCCCTGTAAGCGACTGTCATTGGTGCAACAACTGGATCCTTCACCCCTGGAAATTAGGGCTGATCTGTGAAGGTTGTTCCCTCTTGAGGCTAAACACCTGACCAGACAAATTTGCCCTGATTTGCTGCGGATGCAAAGATCCATTATCTCAAGGTGGTCTAGTTTCGGCAGTTAGTAACTCAAGTTGAATACCCGAATAGTGAATGCTAAGAAAAGCATGAGTGGCTATGCTGCTGTTATAAATAGTTTGACTTAAGATCGCCTATCTGAACTTTATCAGTGTGCGTTTGAGAGATGGCTGCTATTCCGTACTATTTTATGGCTCACCATAACCCCTCATTCACTGCGGCTTGCTCTGCTTTACTGCAACTTCAGTCCATTGAGCAAAAAATGCATGCCTTTTATAAGCCTCATTTAAATGCATGTGAGTCGTTTCTTTTACCTCATAGGTTATTTGCCAGGTGGTGATGGCGATTACTATTAGACCGTGTTGTCTGGCTAACTCACCTAACCTATAACACCTGGTTTCTATGGCACCCGTGATAAATAATACAAGATGTCATGGTAGTGCTATGAGATTGATCAAGAAAACCCTGTGTTGGTTCTCTAGCTGTATTTTATTAGCATAAATTATTGGTACGGGACGCAAGATGTAGCCGGGATAGCCTGATTTGATCTGTTCTTCTGATTGCCAGTATGATTGAACCGCGATCTCTTCTCTGAACCAAAAATGTTCATCCACCGCGAGACCGAAAGATGAGCTTTCAGTGGGGCCCAGAAAGCTAGGTTCTGATTATTAATTATATCTGATAACTCGCCGTAATAGGCGTAAAGCAACAAATTGTACGTGCTGGGCCAAGTACTTGGTGAAAGCTTCATATCAAGATCGGAGTACTGGAGGCTGCTTCGTTCGTCGAGGCAAGACCTTGGCAACTGCATGCCACCGCCTGACGATGAAAAAGAAACATCTTGCACACTATTTTATATGATTTTTAACAGCTTAGAAGAGTGTATACGTTGATTCTCTCGGTGTTGTCTATTATCTTGCATAATATCGACGATAAGCGGCATCGTGATGTTAAGTCAACTGGACGCTGTAGTCAAGAAATCATGGTCACGAGAAACCATTAGGTAACCACGAGGAATCATTTTCTAACTGAAACGAGAACTTTGGCATCTGCATTATGGTGCATGGCCATGGTGTTCCTGCTTTGCGACAAGTCTTTCGATGATCTAGAGAGCCGTTGTGCTACCGGCTGCCTGAAAAAATGTTCATTTCATTGCCCTTGATTTCAGCTGTGGGTATTTACAAGAGCTTTGAGCTATGCAACGGTCTTGAATGGTGCTAGATCTGATATCTCTATCTGTCACGTAGGGCAGACAAGCACTTACTCAAGTGCTGAGGCTGGGCAAGCTAGCCAACGATAAACATGAGAGTGAGCAACTGCTTTCTAACTTACAGGTTTAAAGATAGCTGACTGACCGTAGAGTAATCGTTTTAGTACTGTCCATCAGGAACTGTCCACCAAATTACATTTATGGCCGCTTGGAACATTCCAGCATCGTTCGCTATGGAAATGAATCTTCTCTACGGCTTATTACTCATTTCGTTGCATATACCTTGCAGAGTCTCTGTATCACTTTTGAGTTCAAACAGTATTAATCCTCTGTCTCAATTAATGTTCTGTTTTATCATGGTTAGGTCATGAAATGGATGTCTTCAATCTTATGATCCTGCTCTGGTCAATGGTCTATGATACGACTTGCCTCCAGCCTTTTACTATCTTTTTGCAACACTGCTGTAATAATCTACAGACCACAATCGATTGATCAAGCAAATGTCGTGCTTGGTGGCGAGGCAGGCGAAAGTAAGACCAACGGAGAAACAATATCCATGGCGTGATGATTGTAATATTAAGCGCAATAGCACCACAATCCAACAATGTCGTTTGTCTTTGCCACATAGGAAGCCGTTATAGCCGCGGGAATAACTGGTAGCCATTGAAGTGATAAGACATCACCGACCTTCCTTGTTGGGCAAGGAACAGAAATAGGCTATAGGGCTACACTCTTCCAACGACATGAGATCGCCGGTCGAAAGACTGCATGTAAACCTCCCTCTTGTACAAGCATTATCCGTTGTCAAGTTGGCATTGGAGGCCAAGCTCGAATGATACGTTGCAAGGAACTGCAGGGGATGTCTGATTCCCTGTCTGTCAGATCTCGACCCGCCACCATGGAAAGATCTTATGCACCTTGGTTAGAACTGTAAAGAACTTCTGTATCTTATGAATCTAGTTGTGATGGTACTCTATGGAAGTACCATGATATAGATCAGGGACCTTTGTCAAAATCCTTCAAGCTAGGCTCTATCGTAGATGTATGGATTAGGAGGATCAAAACCAATACTCCAGAACATGATATCGAATCGGTTTAAGCATAATTGCCAAGCGATGTCACGTTGATAGGCTTGAAGCAGAGTAACCTGTCAGCTTAAAGGTTTCCTGACATCGCATAACATAGCTGATAGACCCTGTCTGATATAGAGGGTACATGAATGCATGAGCTCTTCGGTCACTGCCAGCAATGAAATTATGGGAGTGAATTTTCCTAACTCTAGAAGGCCATTACTCTGTTAGGCAAGTCAGATGTTACAAGGCGCTTTTATGAAAGACTACCAGGGAAGAGGAGGCTAAAAGTTGACAACACCCGGGGATCGAAAGTGAGGTTCAGTCTGGACCTGGCCATGGCATCGTGGAAAGCGGCGAGGTACTGGGGGGTCATGCCTCAAGTTCAGATAGCGGCCGCACGTATCAATGGGGAGCTCCAAGAGACCGATCAGTGCCGGCTTGGCAGTACTCTTGGCGTCTGGAACGGGCTGGTGCTAGACTGTATCAAGATATCGGGATATTTCGAATTCGGACTAGAGCAGATAAGTCCCGCCGAAGCTATTTATACGTCGACCGTTTTGATGTGAGAGAAGAGGAAGAATAACTTAGCAGCTTCAAGTGTAAAGGAGATAAAATGAACAATAAATTAAAGACCAAACTCATCGGAATGGACCTTTGCATCTTGAGCTCTCAAAGGATCCCTTAGATGACGCCTTTTTAAAGGTTGTTGACGAGATAAGTCGCACCGAGCAAAAGTTCCTCCAGACCCTCCCGATTTAATTGCAAACCCGGGCCACGTGACTAGCTTCCGGTTATCACGGCAGAAAACGACCCAGATGAGAGGGCGAATCTGCCGATAAATGAATCAAAGAGATCGAGAACAAGCGACCCAATCCTGCCGCTTAACCCTAAGTCAACTTAAGCTTGAATCTACTGCGGCGCTTCTGCTACTGTCTCGGCCTTTGACCCCTTGCCTTGATGATCAAAGGTTCCATATACTAGAGGCACGATTGTATCTGACGTGCGTTGCAAAAGGTCACCGGCCCCCAAAGTCAAGCGGTTGGGCCCAAGGTTCCCCCATATATCCCACTGAACCGGCTGCACTGGCCATGTAACACCGGAATGTGGGATGTCGAAAGGCATGCTGGTGTCATTCTGCGAGAAATACATACAGTACATGCTCAGTCCGTTCATCGATATCGTTCCCACTTACCGCTCAAGATGTTTTCTTTTCGGTCCTCAGACAATCAACGCCCTCAGACGTCAATTAATATGCTGTAGACATGTTACATCATCATTTAAAGCCTATCAATTGGGTGCTGACATGGCGCGTCTTCCAGAATTCTGGATTCTTAGTGCACAATAGCTACGTACCATTCCGTCTAGATTGACAAGGGTTTGGACCAACACCATAAAAAAGTCCCTGTAACATGAGGTCTTCCGACGCTCAAACCAATTACCGCGCTTTGATTATAGCAGTCCGAGACCCTTTGTAAAAGACCCCTGCTAATCAGAATGTCGCAATCAACAGTGATCCAACATTGGCCACTCAGCGACCAATGACCTTGAGGCAATGTCACCAACTCTTGCAGTCGCTAACACAAGTTCCTGGTGGAATCGGGTGAGGCGGGCTTCAAGTGCGGCTCTTCCGGGTGTACAATCGATAGCGCAACATGGAGGCATTGCTTAATGAGGCAAAAGCCAAGACTTTTCTAGCCTCGGGGACTTGAGGCGACAGTTCAACGCTAACGCCTCCACGATATGCGCGCGGGAGGGTTACAGAATTGGGACGTGGCTAGTACCAAAGGAGCAGGAGAACAGGGTTTCGCTATGTTGCAACGGACGGGACCACGAGGGGCCATCTCCATCTCCCCCAGAGGCAAATGTCCAAGAAGGGAATTGATCTTGCAAAAGGACCTCGAGAAACTGGGAACTCTTGTGAGACGCGGCCGACGTCTTTGCTCCTTATCGCCGTGGTACCCGATATCGATGTTACATTCGCTCATCGTGTAATGCGATGGTATCACCGACGATGTGGTTTTAGATAAAGATGCGCTGCTGCCCATACATGGATTGACTCTGCAGCCCAGGTGATTTGAGCCAGCTGTAGTTTGTTACACAAACGACATCCAAACCCCTCTTTACCATTCTCAGGAAGAGGACTGCTCAAGCATGTCGTCCACAAATGTCGAGCCCAAGGGGCCTCACGGCCCCGAGGATACCTTTGAGACCTCGGTCTTCCCTGTTCCTAGCCCAACGGACATCGATGAGAAGAGCGACGCAAAGAACGCTGTTCTTGGCCCCGAGGTCCACGACGCATCTCATACCGACGAAAGCGACAGCGACAGCAAAGATGCCATTATCATTACGGGTGCCGATGCCTCTCGCCACCTGCTCCCGATGAGAGACGATCACGATAACGCTTTGACATTCCGAAGTATTCTTTTGGCCTCCGGTCTTGCTTGTTTCCAGGCTGTCATGTACCAGATCTACACTGTTCGTGGCTCATTCCACTTAGACTTTCATGAGATATCATCTAATATGATCAACCATAGTTCAAACCCACCATGATCACCATTCAGGGCACCTTCATCGTCCTCATCTCCTACTTCATCGGTAACGCTTGGGCCTTTGCCCTCCCCCGCGGCGATAACTTCGAAGCTCGATGGAGAGCCAAGGGTAACACCGGCTCGCTCCCCTTCCTGATCAAGTTCATCAAGTTCATCAATCCTGGACCATGGGGTCTCAAGGAACACGCTATCTGTGCCATCACAGCCACCTCGGCCTCTAACGCCGCTGCAAGTGTTCAAGTCTTTGCCGCCCAAGACCTCTTCTACAACATGCCATTGAGCCCGACTACTGTTATCTTGAGCACCATCTCCATCGGTCTTTTCGGTTACGGTCTCTGCGGTATCATGCGCCCTGTTGCCGTCTGGCACGTTGATGCTGTCTTCTGGAGTAACTTGCCCACTGTCAAGACTCTCCAGGGTCTTCACTGGCAGGAGGTCAAGGACTCTAAGCCTCTCCGAGTCTTCTGGTACAGTTTCGGTGGCATGTCGATTTACGAGTTCTTCCCTGCCTACATCTTCCCCTGGCTCAACTCGGTTTCGGTTCCTGTAAGCTATACCCTCATTGGCGATACTTTACTCTTGCTAACCACTTGTGAAGTGCTTGGCTGCCATGAAGGCGACCGGAAACACTGCCAAGAACCTCACTCGTGTCTTTGGTGGTGCTACTAACAACGAGGGTCTTGGCCTCTTCAGCATCTCTCTGGACTGGCAATATGTAAGTTTCTCTAAGCAACTATATGAAACATGACCTGACATGTATAGATCACCTCTTTCAACACCTCTCTCCCTCTCCCTCTCCAAGCTCACATGGCTGTTGGATTCGTGGTCTGCTATATCGTCATGGCTGGTATCTACTACGGAGATGGCTGGGGTGCTAAGTCCCTACCTTTCATGTCGACTCGACTCTTGATGGCCAATGGTACTACCTACCCCGTTGCTGAGGTTTTCGAAGGCGGAGTCCTCAACGAGTCACGCTTGTTGGAGTTTGGTCTTCCCAAGTTGACTGGTACCTTTGCCTACGCCATGTTCATGGCTAACGCTGCTGTAAGTCATCGAGTCTACCATGATCTTACCAAAGCTAATCTTGCAACAGATCGGTGCTCTCATCTTTCACTGCATCCTCTTCTGGGGCAAGGACGTCGTCAAGGCTTTCAAGAGCGCTAGGGAGGGACGATATGATGATCGCCACCACGAGCACATGGCTAAGCACTACAAGGAGGCTCCCTGGTGGTGGTATGTCACCGTCCTCGTGGGAAGCTTTGTTCTCGGCTTGATCGTCGTCATCAAGGAGAACATTACTCTCCCTGCTTGGGCCTACGTGGTCTCGCTCATCATGGGTTCCATCATTGCACCAGTCGTAAGTACTGAAGGTCCATGGTATAGCCAGCAGAACTGACCTTCATTTTAGAGCACTCTCCTATACTCTCGTTATGGAAACGGTATTGCGACCAACAATCTTTCCAAGATGATTGCTGGTCTCATGCTTCCTGGCAAGCCCGTCGGTAACATGTACTTTGCTGCATGGTCTCACAACGTCATCTCCAACGCTGTCAACCTGTCTGGTGATCTCAAGATGGGCGAATATCGTAGGTCTCACTCATCAATCTTTTGAAGTGTATACTAACTAGGATGCAGTCAAAATCCCTCCTCGCGTCATGTTCCTTACTCAAATCTGGGGAACCATCCTCGGTGGTTTCATCAACTACGCTATCATGATCAGCATTGTTGGCAGCAACCGAGACCTTCTTCGCGACGGTGATGGTAACTCATCCTGGAGTGGTGCTACCATGCAATCTTACAACACCAATGCCACCTCTTGGGCTCTTGCTGGTTATCTTTACAAGCTCGGCGGTACTTATGAGCTCGTTCCCTTCGGCCTGCTTGTCGGTGCTGGTCTCGTTGTGCTTCACCGAATCTTCTACAAGGTACACCCCCTCAGTCACCAGTCTCTAGATAACCGACTAACAATCTTAAGTTCTACCCCAAGATCAAGAACTTTGATGTCGCCGATATCAACTTTCCTCAGTTCATCCAGTTCGCTGGATATATCCCTTACAACCAGAGTCAGACTTGCGTTATCCTGAGCCAGATTCTCTCTGGTTTCTTCGTCCAGTTCTACCTCCGAAACTACCGACCTCGCATCTTCAGGGACTACTCTTACCTCGTGACTGGTGCCTTCGACGGTGCCAGTCTGACAGTCCTGTTCATCCTTTCTTTCGCCGTCTTTGGAGCTGGTGGCCCAGGCCATCCTTTCCCAAGCTGGTGGGGAAACAACGTCAACGGCAATTATGATCTTTGCCCTATTCCTGAGTAGACAAAGCACTTAAGATTCTGAGTCCGGTGGTTTGGAAATGAGCCTGGAATTTGCCTGTGCATTGTTTAAACTCGTACTTTAGCCTCTGTACCTTATACCCCAGCGAGATATTTCGAATCAAATGTTCAATTACACACGTGTCATTTATTGTGAAGCTATTCTTCACTGGGATTCTTTGGTCAAGAACAAACTTGGACCCAGACGCCAGAGAATTTGAGAGCAAGAGACCTGAGACTTGAAAACAGGGCACCAAAATAAGCTTAGTAAAGAGTCCTCCAAACCTAGTCTAACTTTACGGATGGAATCATATTTAGAGTAGCCCACGAAAAATCTCATACAATTTCAGCCCCGGGAATACTTATATTACTCCAACTACTCATATATAGCTGCCATCGCTCCTCTTAATTACCGACCCTGGCTCATGGGGAAACGTGATCGTCGCTCTTGTTTGCATCATTTTCCTGTGCCTGCCTGGCCTCAGCTTCCTCCTGAGTTTCATCCCTTTCCCTCAGACTGTACCATATGTCTCTCTTGTCAATATCGGAATGCTTTTGATATGCCCTATCAATAGCTTCGCGAATTTTCTCTGTGAAAACAAATTTCTTCTTGTGCCTTATAAGTACTTCCGCAAATTCCTTACGCGTTACCTCTAGAGCTTCTGGGTACTCTCTGAAGATGCTGAGAAATAATTTCTCTGTGATTGGAAGGGAAGGCGTATGCGTCAAGACTATATCCAACATCCAAGGCCTGCCACCGAGCATTATTTTTTCAAGGGGACTTGTGGAGAGGTCAACTTTTGGGTCAGCCTGCAAAACCAGTGCCAACAAGTTCTCTTGCTTGCCCGAATAATCAGTGCCCTGTTCGCAAATCCACATCGCGACATCTTGTAACTTCCCTTGGGCTGGACCAAGGCGCTCGAGTAAGATCTCCAGATGGGGCACCAACCTTGCTGCTTTCAGCATGGCGTTAGTCACTGACAATGGCAAGTCTCGAGGCCAGATTGACAAAAGAAGCTCGGTACACTCTTCCCGTTGCCACCATCGGCTGTAACGCGACGCGTGTGCAATTGAAAGTATTTTAATCACGAGGCCCTCCGTTACTTCGATGCCGGGCTGATACCTCATGAGTGCTTTCAGGGTTTCGATATCTGTTTGAGATTCGAGCATAACGGGAGTGATGTCAACTGAAAGCTTGCGAGCCTGTGTTAGACTTCTGAAAGCCTGTTCAGAGAGCCCAACATTCAGCATCTGTGAAGTTATTTCCAATCCCTGACTATGATCAAATAGAACCTCCACGTTTTCCTGGATTGGACATCTCTCTTCGCTGAGGAAACGAATGACGAGATCTTCTGTCACTGGTTCTTCTCCTCTCCGGACAAGGAGGAAAGACAGTAAGTCACTGGGCTCTAGCCGAGCTGCAGCTATGATGTCGCTATCTGTGATATCGAGCGTTGCCGAGTGTTGACAAATGAGTCGGGGTATATTCTGGAATGCGCCATAACCGCCACGAGAAGCTGCAGACTCGAGGGCCAACGTAAGAGCTGTGACTCCGTTTGCGTCTTTCAAAGCAGGTGAGGCGCCATGCTGAAGCAACTGGAGAACAAGTGACTCATCATTGTACTGGCAGGCCAAGTGTAATGCTGAACCATGAATTGGATGAACGTAGTTGACGTCGACTCCCTTTTCCAGAATCAGTGATATGATGTCACTGTTATTCCCCTGTAAAGCCGAAAAAAGGGGAGTCTTGAAGCTTCCAGTGATTTTATCTACACTGGCTCCGTGTGTGATCAAAAGCTTGGAAAGTTCGAAGTTGCCAATAAAAGAAGCTAGCTGAAGTGGACTCTCAAATTCATCCGTTCCACCATCAGCAGTGGCGCCGCGTTCAAGTAAGATCCGAACAATGTTGGTACATCTCTGTGTCGTTCGATAGTCCACACCTTCAGCGTAATATTTCTGATGTCTTGTCCCTCGTTGTTCCATTTCCTGCTGCAGGGGTAAAGCGCAAGCCCATAACGCCAAGGTAATTGGGTCTCCGGGCTGCGATGATCTTGGTCGGACACTTGCGCCGCGTTGTAAGAGTAGCCGTACCACTTCAAAGTTCAAGTAGTAGCAAGCTATTTGTAAAGGGCTATCTTCCTCCTGGTCACTGCCATCGACACTCATCCCTTGTTGAATCATTCTCCTTACCAGAGGAACAGAACCTGAGGAACAGACATAGAGAAACCTTTTGGGAGTTGGAGGCACATAGTCAAGTAAAAGGTCGAGAGCTCTGTAGTTAGTGAACTTTTCCATCGTCAGGGAGTCCAGTGTTTCGTCGATGATCTCAAATGAACCCTCCTCGTCTTTGAACAGCCGTTCAACAAGTGCCCCAACCACAAGAAGATCTCCACTTCTGCAGGCTTCCTGAAGACTCAAACTGTTGACTTTTGCGCCAGAGTCAAGAAGCAGTCTCACAATACACAAATCCCCTCGTTTAATCGCTGCCAACAATGGTGTTCGGCAGTCACAGTCGTCAACTTCCAGGTTGATATCAGCCCCTCTCGACAAAAGCGTTTGGACGACGTCGATGTGGCCTCCAAAAATCGCGGCATGCAAAGGGCTCGCATCTTGAGCCTCCATACTTACCATTTTAGCGTCCTTACGGCCTCGAACATTGACCGAAGCATTGGCTTCGAGTAGCAGCTCTGTCATGGCGTGGTCTCCTGCTCGACAGCTTATGATGAGGGGATGTTGGAGGCGACCCTCTTCTTCGATCAGTGAAGGGTCAGTTTTGAGAAGTAGTCTTGCTATCTCCCCATACCCCTCCTGAAGAGCAAGCTGAAGAGTGCTCGATGATGCTGAATCTCTTTCGTTCTCTGACTGTCGTCTAGTTTGGTACTGCAACTTAGGATCTGCGCCATGATGAAGCAGAAGCTGCACGATTTCGATGTGACCACCTACAATCGCTGCGCGCAGGGGTGTGTGCCAACGGCCCTGTATCACATTCGGGTTGGCTCCCTTGTTCAACAGACTCTTGACAATCTGTGGCTGGCCAGTACGTGCTGCAGCCTGTAGAGAACTTCCATAGTAGTATCCAGCAGCGTCAATACTGACTCCCCGAGATAAGAGCAACTCAACGAGAGGAGCATTGCCCAGTGCGCAAGTCATCTGGAGAACTAGCTCATATCTTGTGTCTTCCAGCTTGCCTGTGTCATACTTCTGCAAAAGGAACTCGAGTACCGCCCCTGGCCCTTGTTCAAAGACATACTCCAAAGACGGGGCCTCTAAAAAGCGACCATCAGGGTCATCAACAATGCTATGGAAAGTCTGTCGCCCTCTATCACCTTCAAATAACGCGAGAGCTTTATCTAAAAGCGCCTTACCTCCATCACAATAGTCGGGAAGATGGTGGCCACAATCCAAAAGCATGGTCAAAACCGCCATGGCTTCCATTTCTCTCTGAACTGTTCCCAAAAGAGCTAGATCTCCTTGATCTGCAAGTTTGACATCTGCTCCAGCTGCAAGCAGCTCCTTTACCACAAAACCTGGGCAGAATCTTGCTGCGTACGGAAGAGGATACACATTCTTTCCGCCTGGACTATTCGGATCGGCCCCTAGTCTCAGTAGTGTTTGTATAGCTCTCTGCTGCTGAGGCATTGTGTCATCTATATACCAACTCGCATAGTAAGACCGTTCAGAGATATCAAAAGAGCTCAGGCAGACCTGTAAAGGACTGAAAAGACGACGGTCGTCAGTCGATTTCGAACCATCTGCTTGATCAGTGATAGTTAGAGGAGCATTCATAAGGCTGGCGTGGATAGACTGCCTGATACGTCTACGACGCCTAGGCTTCTCGTCTTCAGGAATATCGGCATTGATATCGACACCGAAGTCGGATACGAGATACTCGATGATTTCAGACTGTCCCTTGCTACAAGCAGCATAGACCAATCGACTCAGGAGGAGTTCGGAACGAGACACATCGATCTTTTGAGATAGGAGAAACTTCAAAATCTCAAGATCTTTTCCAGCAGCGCATACCAGTGTGTCGTCAGGAATGGCGGCGCTTTGCACATCAGAACTAAGCTTGAACAAGCTCTTGATTACCGAGAGGCGGCCCCTCTCTGCAGCTTTCTGTAGACATTCCAGGAGGTCGTTGGTTTGCAGTAGCGGTTGGTGTTTGCAACTCATGATGGCCTCCAAAACAGCTACATTTCCGGAGGTACAGCATGCCAGAAGATCTGCCTTCAGAGCACGTTGCTCAATGACGGCGACTTTGTACTTTTCTTCTCCCGGTGGAAGTTTCAGCCTCAGCTGATCAATCTGTTCCTCCGTACAGCCACTCTCAGCGGCTTTCGCGAGAGTAAGCTGCAACATATCGTGACGCCCTTCTGGTATGTTCTCCAAAGTTGCATAGATGCGTTCAATAAAGTGAACCTTCATTTTCAGGGCATGGTCGAGCAGCATCCGAACGGTGTTCAAGTGTCCATTGGACGCAGCTGTCTTGAGAGCAGTAACAACCTCATAATCCATGAATCCTAGAGTTTCTTTTTGCTCCAGTAGTATCTTGACAACTGCGTCATTTCCTCCAGCAGCACTAACTTCCAGAGGGCGGTTCTTCAGAGACTCATCTTGCATAATTCCACCGTTACGGAGATGCTTTCCTTGATCCATAGCGGGTATATCCATTTCATCATCATGCTCGACTCGGGTGATGTTGTCACGGGCATCTCCATCAGCGACAGATTCGGTCGTGCCAGTTGTCTGCTTGTAAAGTTCCGGCCACAGTTTAGAGCGAGGATGCTTATCTCTTCCAGGAGAAGCCTCCCGATAGAGTGGCCTGTATGGCGAGGGTCGAGCTCTCTTGTACTTGGGACTCGGCGGCTCGTAGAGGAATCTGTAGCCTCGTTCCAGAAAAAACATAATGATGCTTTGGTGACCACCCTCAGCAGCGGCATGGAACGCATCTGGAGATGAACCTTCAGCATGGACATCTGCACCGGCATCAAGAAGCATCTCGACAACCTTTCTGTGTCCGTAATACGCTGCCGCCTGCAGCGCAGTACCAGAAGGCCCCGTTTTCTGGTGAACATCCGCACCTTCATCCAGTAGTATCCTGACAACATCGACATGGCCTTTCGCAGCGGCAACATAAAGTGCATTGCCTTTCCTTTCTTCTGTACCGACATTGGCACCGCGCTGCAGTAGCTCTTGGACGGTGTATTTGTGGTTCATCAAGCAAGCAGAACGGAGTGGCGTGCCGAACTGACCTTCGGCTTCAATATTAAGACCTTGTTCCAGGAGATACTTGACGATATCTGTATGACCATAGAGAGCCGCGATTGCAACTGCGTCTTTTGGGAAAGGGTCTGTAGCTCCAGGTGATGCTT
Source organism: Fusarium temperatum (assembly GCA_001513835.1). Lineage (NCBI taxonomy): Eukaryota > Fungi > Ascomycota > Sordariomycetes > Hypocreales > Nectriaceae > Fusarium > Fusarium temperatum. The sequence goes on from LJGR01000008.1 coordinate 689,697, forward strand.
TCAAAAGCTGGCGTTGTAGCACAAATAGCTGGCCGGCTTTGATAGCTTTGGCTAACCTCATTTTGTGTTTGTCTGGTGTATCCTTGTCGGCAAAGCGCTTGAACTCTGGCTTTTGTAGTTGGTCGATGACCTTGATGAAGCCATACTCTGTTGCCACCTGTATGGCTTGCTCGTAGTCATCCCCAGATTTAATAATGGCATCATACCCAATGAGAGAGAGCACAATATCTTCATGCCCTCCTTGAGATGCAGCTTGGATGGCACTCTGAAACTTCGAACCACACTTTGAAGACGCACCGTGTTCAAGCAGCTTCTCTACAATGTCTTGATATCCTCTGAAACACGCAACATGCAACGGACTTCCATATGCACCACATTCGACGTTCAGCTCTGCACCCTTCCCGATCAGAGCTGTCACAGTGGAGAGATGGCCAGTCGCAACGGCGAGGTAGAGTGCCGTGTGCCCAAGGTCGTTCCGTTGGTCCCAGTCTATATCATTCTCCGACTCTGCCATAAGATTCAGCAGGCCGTCTATACCAAAGACAGCTGCTAGGAAGAGAGGAGACGATGATACGTTTGACACGGCATCAAGAGCCGGCTTCATTGGGTGATCCCTCGGCAGCAGTTGTGCAATCTCCTTCGCAGTATCTAGCCAGGCTTCGAAGGAAAGGCTGACATCATAGTCCTCATCCTCAAAGACGAATGAGATCATTTCTTGAAATAGCTTGTCCTCTTTCTTGACAACCCTTGAACTCTCAAAGTGGCCTGCCCAGTGCGTAGCGGCATACAAGAAGAAGCCTTGAACCTGTTGTTCCAGGCTTCCGTTGTCAGGCGCACCACGGGCGCTGACCTTTATGCAGGTCGATGCAAGTAAACTGTGAGCTATGGGAGCGGAGAACAAAGACTGTTTACTACGGAGGATGAACTCTCTGACTGAATGATGAGCGAGTCGGACAACTTGGCGATGGAGGTCTATGACCACCAAGTTCGAGCATACAACAGATATGTCCGCCGCCGTGCAAGGGACATCCCCTGTGCTTGAGGCAGTGATAGCTGCCAACAACGCCTCAGGGGTCAATGGCGCTGTCATGTATAGTAGCCAGGAGAATGTATGAATGGCGAGTTGGCGCGACTTTTCTCCTGATTGCAAGATTTGTTCAAGGTCGTTTTCGTAAAGCTTGTCGAGATCAGATAGAATGTTGGACCGTAGAGCCGGAAGCAAATCATGTTCGTTCTTGACCTTGCGAAGCTGCTGTATCTGTCGATGGACCCATAGAAACCTAGATATGGTCACTTGGTTAATAAAATAAGTTGAAGGTGAAGGAAGAGGGAGCCCACATTTCGCCTGCGCCCTCTAGCAGCTCCTTTATCAAGCAGCTTCTTCTATCCGGAGAGAGTCTTCCACTGATGAGTTTGGCGTCGTCAATCCTCTGAGTAATCAAGTTAGCCATATCATCGTGAACATGGTCAGCCGTCACAATAACCTCCTTCGCAGTCGGTAGTGACGAGATGATATCAAGACTATTCCTGCTTGTGACTAACACCTTGACGACGTTCTCAGCCTTTGACATGATGTCAGATAAAGACTGCAAGAGAGCATCACAACTCTCATCTTCAACCTGCTCGACACCATCGAGTAATATTGTAATGGGGTCTTCATTGGCAACTTGAACGATGCGATCCACACACTCCTTCCTACTCAATTCCGGAAGATCCAGTCCCTGAAGGAGAGCTGATTTCGAGCGGCGCTGGAAGTCGGAATAGAAAAAGTCGCGAACATCACTTTGGGCTTCTGTAATCGCGAGTTGACGCAGAATGCTACGGAGGATCCCATCTGCTGACGATCTCTCAGGCTCGGAATCGCTTTCGATACAGTAAAAGTATGCAAAGGGTGTCGATTCTGGCTGCGAAGCCCGGCTTGCCCGCAACGAATCGACTATCACCGAGAAAAGATTGGTCTTGCCGGAACCCGTGATCCCACGAATCCAGAGAGTCGATGAAGAGCTGGACTCGCACCAGTGTCTGTAAGCCTCATGCTGCAGAAGCCACTGGCCGAAGTTTGGCGTTCTTGACTCAGATATGGTCTCGTGGTGGATTGAAAATGGCGACGTGGACATCCAGCATATCATCTTTGTATAATCGTCCTCTTCGACACGCTTGGTGTTACAGTTGATTTGATCTCTGAGGCGAAGAACTGTCTTTTGGATAAAGCGTAGGTCTGAAGTATCCTGAAGCTTGGCTAGTTTGAGAACCTCGTCTTCTCGGGATAAAATCTTTTGTATTCCATCATCACCCGTCCAAAAGACACTCTTGGCGAGTCGGACTGCTCTGGTCAGTGAATAACTTTCTCAGTGGAGTTACAAACATGCCTGCAGTTGATTGTGAAAAGAAGGCAATAGTTTGTGCCAGATGTGTCAAGACTTCTGCATAGAGAACCGTGAGGGCTGTTTCAAGCGCAGCCTCAGCGGATTGACCTCGGCCAAGATGCAGATTCTCAAACTCCTTGTATCGCGCAATGACCCGAGACACCACCTCGAGGTCCTGAACCATGGCCCCGTACTGTTGGACATCGTTGACTGTGACTTGAAGAAGCATTCTGACAGCGGCCCAGGGCAGCGAAGCGTTGCTGGCATCAAACTGCACAGCCGCATCGCCAACGGCTTTGAAGGAGTCGATCCATTTAGCAATCTTTTCAAGAACATCTCGGATAATTACGACTTGTCCATTTGAGCGCTTGAACTTCCAGCGTTTGCGGAGGCTAGTGGCTTTACGTGTCTCCGCTGCTTCGAGGGCGGCGGCTAGAATGTCGCGCTTGTGTGTCGCAGCCTGGCCGAGTGATGTCTTGAGATCTGCGCTGAGGGAGTTGAATGCTTGATCCCAGAGACTCTGCGCATTTGTATTGCCTGATGAAAAAGCTTGAGTCGCCATGTTGGTCTAACGGAACTAGGGTCACTTCTTCATTTCGTAGCATTACTCTGTTTCTTGTTTGCAGGCGCCCAAATGGCGATACGATGATTGATCAAGACACCAAGTCTCAGCCGCAATGCTCGCGACGCTTACCTGTCTAAGCCGCTGCCTTAGGTACTTGCCTTCATGCGGATGGCGTCCAGTCAGGAGCTGACTACATATGCTGGGTGTGACCAATAGATGCATTTTCAAGGCCACAGCCCGATCTATTGCGTTATCGGTCAGCTCGAGACGCTGCCTTTATCGACAAGTCAGGGTAATTCATGTAAAATTTACATTTTTAGGATCGTGTTTCAATGCATAAATGTAGAATTACCAACACTCTAAGATGAGGTGATATTGTGGTTGAACTTTGAGCTTGTCCTGCTTGCTCAGTCAAGCAGCCATGGACGCGAAGGGCGCGAAAAAAGAGCGAGATTCTAGCGGTCGTTTACAGGCTTGTTCGCTTTCGGTCAACTGTCGGCCTCGAGCAAACTCTACAAAAGCAGGGCCACGACCTCGACAATTGATAATAGACAATAGACTATAACAATAATCATTTTAACCAAGACAATTTCCTTAGTAAAATATCTGGTTTTACTTTTTCAGATCCTCCAGGCCTCAACCGCACAACCATGTCCTCACCAAAGACAGTCGCTTTCTTCGGCGCTAGCACAGGCGTAGGCCTCTCAGCGCTGAAGCATTCACTGGCTGCAGGGCATAACTGTATCGCTCTGTGCCGAATCCCGTCAAAACTGGAGGCGCACATCTCGCCAAAAACCCATTCCAATCTACGAATTGTTCAAGGCAACGCCCACGATATTAAGGCTGTGGCTTCTTGTTTAAAGACGGACGATGGCTCAATCGTCGATGCAATTGTCTCTACGATTGGGGGCAAGCCCATCATTCACAAAATGACGATTGATGATCCCAATTGTTGTCGAATCGGCATGTCTGTCCTTCTTGATGCTCTCGCGCAAATACGTGCAGAGGGTGCAGTAGGAAGACCTCACATCACTGTCTTCAGTACCACTGGCATGTCGGACTTTGGTCGTGATTATCCCCTTCTGCTCTACCCTATTTATGCGATTGCTTTGAAGGTTCCTCACGAAGACAAAAAGATCATGGAGACCAAATTGGCCGACAGTGGTGAATTCTTCACCATCGTGCGGGGCAGTTTGTTGGTGGATGGTGAGAGCGAAACGCCAGTGCGCGTGGGCATCGAAGACCCCAAGAATGGGTTAGAGTCGCTGGAAATTGGATACACTATCTCAAGGGAGGACGCTGGGAAATGGCTGGCGGATAATCTGCTTGTACAAACACGTGCTGAGTACGTGAACAAGATTGCATCCATCACTTACTGAGCGGTTCAACGGGATAGGATGCATTTAGAAGGCGTAGGGAATTGCTTGGGAACTCAGCGTGAAGGAATAAATTAGTTAGCTCGTACGATCCAGTTCTTACGATACATACAAATAATAATCATCTGAACATCAAATAATTATTCCTGTGCCCATCTTGGATGAACTCTTGCTGTCTTATTACCTCAAGGCATCCGTGATGGGGAGAATGGTACAGCTATCCCAAAATGCTTTAGCGCTTATCTTGTCCTCGAGATAACCTATCAGGACTTTAACGCTCGGTATCGTAGCTACTTATCAGCCCTGCTTTAGGATCAGACTGAATGATGACCATCGATCATATACATGTTTTGACAGCTATATACTGGGTCAATAGTAAAGGATTACCTGGGGAAGGTTTGGTACTGAGAGGAAATGTCCCTATCTGGAATCCCCAGCTGGCCGAAACTAGTCATGAGGTAGTGATTGATGGTACATGATAGTGATGGTTGGAAGAGGTGTATCTACCACGATAGTTCACCCGAAGAAATGCTCATTTCCCGCGAAGAAAGAGTCAAATCTCTATCGCGATAAGGTGTCAAACTATTGCCAGATCACGCTGTGCGAGCACGAGACTCTCATCTTTGCCGGTCTCTTTATCGCTGTTCATCACGAATGACGCCCTTCCCCGCTATCTCAACCCCTCTCGCGTCAGATTCGGCCTCCGCGCCCGAGAAACACGCGAGGAACGCCTCCACAGCCAAGCTCCGGAGCTGCGTCGTTTGTCGCAGTCGCAAAGTGCGCTGCGACAAGCTATCACCATGCTCAAACTGTCGCAAGGCTAACATCCCCTGCGTGGTTCCCTCCAATGACCGCCCTCCAAGATGGGCCAGGCGCTTGGAGCGCATCGCCGATAATGAACAGAGTGCTGTAGGACATGGTGGTGGCAGCTCTGGCACTGATCAGGTTATGAACAGACTGCGGACGCTGGAGAATTTAGTCAAGGAGTTGAGTGGACAGCTTGAGGTGGCTAATGCTGCTGCCAGTAGGGGTGCGTCCTCTGATGCTCCGTCGCCGCAAGATGCTGTGAAGGATGCAGCTAGTCCGTCGTCGACATCGACGGCTTCAGATGTGCAGAAACATTTTGGGAGAATGGTGTTCAAGGACAAGAACAGAGAAAAGTATGTAGCTAGTGGCTTCTGGTCTCGCATCAGTGATGAGGTGTGTCCACTCCAGCCTCGCTTTTTGCTGTTCATCGTTCTGACTGCCTGTAGCTCGATGGGTTGAAGATGGACACTCGTAGAATGGCGGATGATGATGCGTCTTCCGAAGATGAAGACTTTCCGGTCAGCACTCCCTCAACTCAAGAACTCTACCGAGAACCCTCAGAGCGGCATGCTTTCTTGTTTCGAAACAGCCAAGCTCCTGCATCGCCCGGCGAACAGGACTTCAGCCCGTTACCATCACAGATCCCCTTCCTACTGGACGTGTTCGACGAGAACATTAACCTCATCATGCATATTGTGCATATGCCGAGCATCAGAAAGATGGTCCGTCCTTCACATGGGACAGCGGCCAAGGTTTCTCTCAAGCACCAGGCACTGCTCTTCTCCATCTACTACGCGGCCATCACGTCCATGGAAGACGACGATGTGCTAGCTAATTTTGGGTCTACGAAAACGGAGCTCAATATGAAGTTCCGTCGAGGCCTTGAACAGGCCTTGGCACGAGCAGACTTCCTCAACAACCCTGACATCGTCCTTGTCCAGGCCTTGGTCATCTTCCTATCCCTCGCGAGGCGGTACGATAGCCCTGTTTACGTTTGGATGATGACTGGTTTGATGATTCGTATGGCTCACGCTGTTGGCCTCCATCGAGACGGTTCAAGGTTCCAGCATCTATCACCGTTTGAAGTTGAGCAACGACGTCGCCTGTGGTGGATGATCATTACAGTTGACATTCGTGCTTCTGAAGATCAGGGGACCGAGTTCTCCATTACACAAGACAGCTTCGATACCAAGATACCTCTCAACGTCAACACTTTGGACATTGCGCCCGAAACGAAGGAGACTCCCCCGGAGCGCAAAGGCGTTACAGACATGTCCTTCGCACTCTCCATGTGTGAACTAGCTCAAGTTTCGAGGCAGTTGATGGCATCGAGTATTCACTCATCTGGGCCGACCCTCGAGGAGCAAACTAAGCTGCTCGACGGTATCCAAGAAAAGCTCGAGAATGGCTACCTTTTCCGCTCCGCACATCCAGAGGATATAGCCAACTGGGTCGGCATCGTGTGCGCGCGGCTTGTGCTTTCCAAGCTAACACTCTTAGTGTATCTCCCGTCCCTTTTTGCGTCACCTAATGAGCGGTTCTCGGATGAGATGCGAGACAAACTGCTCATCGCCGCTATTGAGGTTGCAGAGCATAACCACGCGCTCAATTCTGAGACGAAATGCCGCCAGTGGCGATGGATCTACCAGACGTATACTCATTGGTATGCCATTGTATGGCTTCTGATTGAGATATCCAGACGACAGTGGTCGCCTACTATCGAGCGGGCATGGGTGGCTCTGCACAGCGTCTGGCTGATACCGTCGCAGCACAACATGACCAAGAATGCGCGTATGTGGATTCCACTGCGTCGCTTGATGGCCAAAGCCAGAGGTCATCGTGATGAGCAGCTGATGCAAATTCGGAACAACCCAGCTATGATCGAGAAATTGGAGCAGGCTGATCGCTCGCTTCCTGTTCCCGTAAGCCCGGAATCGTCAGAAGAGACAAACTCGCAGCAGCGATTTCTTGAGCACTGGCGCTTTGCTGTTGGCAAGACTACCTATGACAATGCGGAGCAAGCAGTGTCTCAAGCCAGTGATAGCACCACAACGCAATCTCTAGCTAATCCGGCCGTGAGTAACAATGCCACTCAGTGGGCAAACCCCTCGTTCGACTTTACTTCATACCACCCTGGTCTTCAGATGGGCGTAGCTGGTGATATACTGCCAACAGAGATGAACATGCTACCTCAAACATGGGTCGATGGCCAGCCTGGAGATGCAGATGTTGCGTCGTGGCTTTGGACAGACATGGATCAGAGTGGCAACGGGATTGGAGACATCGATATAAATATGGATATTGATACTGATATTGACTGGAATACGTGGCTACAGTCTGCTACAGGTATGGAATTGAATCAAGGAAGCACGGGGCCTCCTTGAGTAATTTTGGGTAATAGGCCTCAGAACTTCAGTCCAAGACTGATGCATGTATGAAACAAATGCGGATTAGGTGAAGGTCAGTTTGGTGATCATGTGCGAAACACTCGATGGCGAATCGGACGCATCATATTTTTCTATAGGAGTACAATCTTTATGGTTACTAGAGCCTTTGGCTAAATTCCGAATCGTACAGCTCCTTCTGACGCTCAAGCACAGCCGGGTGACGAATCACTCCTGGCTTCAGCTTGCCAAAGTCCGTGTCAACGCCCTCCTCCATATATGGAAAGGGACCAAGAGGTGTAATAGCAAGAGGATTGATCTTGTAATGGCTTTTTGTATACTGAACCAAGGTTAGTCCCACTCGGACAAACGAGTCATGGACTTACGTTTTCTTTAATATGCCTAAAGTCTGTCGTCTCTTTGAAACCCGGAACATTCCAGTAGAGGTTCTTGAGCCACTCATGAATGACTGGATAGTTGGCGCGAATAGTTCCGAGATCGCATTTGAAATGACCAACATAGACAACATCAAATCTGACGACAGTGGCATACGCACGGATGTCAACTTCGGTGAGCTGCTTGCCGAGGACATAGGGGCCTCCATTTTTGTGAATCAGTGCCTCGAGCTTGTTCAGTGCCGCGAAGACTGTTGGTACATTGTTGTTGTAGTCCTCCTGGGTCGTTGCGAACCCGGCTTTGTAGACGCCGCTGTTGAGGTCTCGTTGCATCCAAACATTGATGTCGTCAATGGTCGATCTCAAGTTCTCGGGATAGAGGTCAAGGTCTCGCCCGGGGCTGTTCGAGTCAAGTATGGAATTGAAGGCTGTTGGCAACCAACGAAGCAATTCGTGGCTCTCATTATTGACTATTCGATTCTCCTTCTTGTCCCAGAGAACAGGTACACTGTACCGGCCTTTGTAATTAGGGTCATCTTTAAAGTAAACCTCGTGCATATACTTTGATTTGAAGAGGTGATCTTCGGTAGCCCCTTCATAGAGATCATCAGGAGAACTCAGAAACTGCCAACCTGGCCATCCCTTATCATCGCCCTTGGGGTAGGGCTTCACGACAGATAGACCGATGATGTCTTGGAGACCTTTGAGATGCCGGACAAGATTTGCTCGGTGAGCGAAAGGACAGAAAAGTCCGATGTAAAGATGGTAGCGATCCTTCTCGGGCTGAAATGGGCCATCCGGAGTGATGACCCCGTGCCATGAGTCATCAGGGCTACCATGAACAGTCATTTTATGAGCTTAAACAATGATGTGTAAAACTTGTGTACTTGTCACACATGAGGAGGTTCGTATAGGGAGACAGACTGCTTGACCCCGCTTGATGACGGATAATCGGAATTGGAGGTCCGGTTCCGGAACTGGGCTCGGAACTGAACTTTATTCAACTATATATCAGGCATTTGAAGCCTGTAGTTAATAGCAATTGATACGAACGGAGACGATGGACTAGGAATTTCAAAACAATATAACTCACAGTCACAGAAATGATATTTGAGAGAACAAAATGTTTGATATAAATGATAGAATGCAGTGTCAGGTCGTGTTCGCCTTCCACTGTCTCAGCCTAAGTATTGAAGAACAGGATTAAAGAGAGCATGAGAAGAGAACAAACCAGTCAACGACAGATGCCAAAGAATTTCGCAGTAGAAATCATAAGTCAAAAGGTAAAAACAGAGGTTCTCTCGGTGAGATGTGTGTGATAACTGAATAAACGAGTATTGATTGCCTTGCGTGAATGTCCCCCAAATACTGTCCTTATCATCCTAGCACATAAGTCATGAGTCCTCTGGCCCAATGATCCCAGACTTAAAGCCAGTCGTAAGTGCGATTTTGCGTCGAGCAAGATCGATATAAGCTTTTGTTGAAGCGTGAGATAGTGGCCATGAGTTGCTGACCTAGGTGGAAGGCTTGTCAGGCTTGCCTAGTCCAGATGGTTTACCTGGGCCATCTGGCTTGCCTGGTTCAGGATATTCTGGTTTGCCGGGACTATCAGGCTTGCCATGACCGTTATGCTTGTCTGAACCATTTGGTTTGCCTGGGCCGTCTGGCTTACCCGGGTGATCAGGTTTGCCAGGCTCAGGATAGTCAGGCTTTCCTGGACGATCAAGCTTGCCCTGATGGTCTGGCTTACCACCTGGGTAGTCAGGCTTGCCGGGATGGTTAGGCTTGCCTGGGTAATCAGGTTTATGAGGTTTGGGTGGGTGATGAGGCTTCCCAGGCTGGTCCGGGTTGTTCTCCCAAGGCTTGTGGGGCTTGCTTGGATGATCTGGTTTTCCTGGCTTGGGATAGTCAGGCTTTCCAGGGTGATCAGGCTTGTGAAGCTTGGGAGGAGGATAGTGAGGCTTTGGCGGGTAGTGGGGCTCCGGCTTAGGTTTGGGGGCAGGATAATAAGGCTCCGGTTTGTGAGGACTGGGAGGGTAGTGCGGCTTCTCAGGCTGGCGGGGATAATTCTCCCAGGGCTTACGAGCCTTTGGCTTCTTTACAACACAGCCGGGATCATATGGCTTGGGCTTTCCAGGCCCGCCATATTCTCCCCAGCCCTTGACGGGCTTGTAGTCATGGCAGTAAACTTCCTTGCCAGGCTCGGCAACAGGAGCGGAGACAGCATATGAGCTCAGAGCCAAAAGGGCAATAACAGACAGCTTCATCTTGGCAGATGGTTGGCAGGGCTGTGCTGCAGTGAAGAAAAGCTTGTGAAATAGGTTGTAAAGTCTTTCTAAAGAGTGAAGAGACAGTCAAAGCAGTAGAGTTGAGAAAGTGAAAAGTGGAGGAGGAAGGAAGAGAATAGATCTCGAGGGGGCAACGGCGAGCTTTTATGTTCTTTTCTTGTCGCTGGATGTGTTGAGACGGCAAGGGGATGCAATACAACTTAGGGCCTCTATCCTAGGTGACAAAAAGCCTTAGGTAAACTTAGCTATGATTTAGTATAGATTTAGAGAAATTTAGACTAAGTATTTTTAGCACCTTAATTTAACATCAGAAGTCTTCTTGCACCCCGGGGAACGGACTATACGACTCTGCTATTGGTTTCGATCAACGTATTGAACTCCGTCGTGAATGCATCGGCTGGGGCCGTGTGAAATCTTCGTTAAGATCATGGGGACATGCCCACCTACAGTCACTTGGAAAGTATTCGACAGGCATGTATCTTGATGCCTTAGCTCTCAGTCTCAAAAAGAATAGATAGCTAACCTATCGGGTCAGAACTTCCGCCTTGGTTCTTAGATGCGATTGGCTTCTACAAGTGTATTACGCTTCGAGCCCGACATGGCTGTTTCTTTTGGGACGGAGTTGATACTCTGGAGAATTCTGCCACATGGCGGTATTGCAGAATGATGTTGTCATTGTCGTCGATTCTCAAGTGGTGGCTTGCTTACCAACAGAAATTCGTGTCTTCTCGTATCATGCATGCACTCTCGAATGTGGTGTCTTCATGCAGAGGCAGAGAGCCAAAGTTCGGGTCAATTCCCCTAAAGCTGAATATTGAAACAGCCAAGGTTAAATCTCACCAACAGATACTGGGATTACTGGTGGGGTTACTATGGCCGATTGGTTTTCAGGTGCGGTTCGGACAAATGAACTCTCCGTGTCCAGACAGCCATAGTTCAGCTTTAGATACAATACCCCACCCAGTTGATGTGAAACAATGATTCCGGGAAGAGATCGTATTCATTGATGGTCGAATAGGAATAGAAAGAAGAGCTTTGCTGGCGCAAGAACAGGTTCTCACTCTGCAGCTTTGGTTTGTTGCTGCTGCTGTACCTGTTCTAGATCTCACAGCCGAGTCTTCCGGAGATAATGCTATAAGCGTGACACAACACAATATGCTACTCATTATGCGAGTCTTGTGTAAGACGAAATTGGTCTGGTCAAGTTGGTCATCCCCAATCAAGACTTTGCGAGTGCTGCATGCTCAGGAGTGTGGGTATCAAGCCCAACCGGCCTCAACGTTGAGGCACTCGTAACGGCCAGATCCAAACTCAATTCCATATTAGCATCAAACCTAAGCTAAAACTTATGGTTGTTCGTGACTCTAATGTGTCTTTCCCTGGAGCTGTCAAGCGAGATTTTCCAAGTATCTGGCAGTCTGAGGGCTAGTTTGGTACGCTGACATGGTCACAATGTCATCTTGACTCGGCCATGACTGAGTGAAATAACTCTTTTTAAACTTTCTAGCATTCGTATCGAGTCAACACAAGTCTTTCAGCTTAACCTGACCTGGTATTTTCATCGATCCATTTAGCTCTGGCTGATTCTAGAGAGCATGAGCCGGCTGAACCAAGCCAACACCGAAATTCCCCGTCACCAACACTATGTGTAGGTTAATCATGCAGGTGCCTCATGCAAACTCGATTGTGGTATTTCTATTGTGCACCAGGAGAATATTATTTGGGACTGACAGCCATTGGTGCCCGCCTAGAAGCTCGTGTCGAGTTTCATGCATGAATGCATGGCTGACAGTCATAACTGGCGTTTCGTGACCTCTAGTCGTTGCTAAAAGCAACCAACTCCTGAGTCTCGCGCTACTGGTGAGAATTGCGATGCTTGTGAGACGTATTGCCTCATTTGTCCACCAACAGAGCGTATGAGGGTTTGCGATTCGCTGCTCATGCCACTCAGAGCAGGAAACGAGATGGTTGGGCTCCCCATCTTGATATTTCAGGGTGTGATGACCTGTCCATTTCTGCATGCACAACTTTCAATAGTCTCGTTTAGGGTATTTTTAGCTGTTGTCGGGGACTTTCTTGGGGACCAGCTACACCTTAAAATGGAAGCTTGATCCTGATTTGGTCAGACAATGACATCACGTGAGATGTGAAACAGCTAAATCCTCGTATTGATTTATACCTGCATTAGTTCAAGGTCTAGGTTTGTTTGACTTAGGTTCATAGACTTGGTCAAGACATATCGCTTAGTGATATCTTGTCACAAGCTCAGACTATTGACTGTTAGATACTCAGGCGCATGCAGTGTAAGCTCTCAATGAGTGTTCTCTACTCCATTTGATACAGCAGACTTTGCGAAGGATCACCGATTCCTGTACTTTCTACGATCGAGAGTCCCCTTTCAATCCGGAGATGCTTCAAGTTCGCTCTAATAATCCATGCTTCAACCTAGCTATCTCCAATATGTTAAACCTTGTTGCCATGCTCACAGTATGTTCCCAGTTATCTCTGCTAGTATTATGCTGTGGTTTCCGCACTCCGGCGGATCTATCAAGTGACAACGGAGCCGTGTAACATGAGAAGTATGATAGAGTTCCACAACCTTCAGTCTAATGATTCATGATAATTGAATCTAGGAGGACAATCTGCTTTCCCCCTCGCTCTGCTGGCCGCCATGGTCATATGTACAGACAGAAACGCTCTGGTTGGGTTGTCAGTCGCCAGTCCTGATCTTCAAGCCCACTGCCAGCCAGGGAGAGGTACTACACAGTATACCATGGTTTTCGTCTATGATACCAATGCCTGCGGGTGTTCACACAAAAACACCAGCGCCGTAAATGGAAGCTATTACTTGCTTGGTACGTTACATGATGTCACTCTATGAAATGGGGTTGGTTCCTCTCATGTTTACAAGTAATCCGCTTCTCTCCGGGCTTCCGGCTTCTTACGGAAGATTGGAGGTTGGCTGAGGAGTGAGGCCCCTATCTATGCGGCCCCCTTTTTTCACATCAGGCTGGTTAATGCGTGCCAATGAGATGCACTTGCAACGTAATGAAGACCTCAGTGTATGCTCATCAAAGCCCGAGTTAGAGCGTTCAAAATGCCTTCCGAATATCGCAGGACTAGATGGTACACTTCCGCAAGGTGCTAGCTTGCATCGCGGTACGGGTTCCGTATTCCTGCTTGGGCTCCGGGCATCATTAGATCTGTTCTCTCCGGCCGCTGAAGAGTCAGCCGCCGGGTCAGGTTGACTCAAGTTGCTATAGTATTATGGCTATAATGGCTATCGGCTGAAATGAATATCATAAAGGCCACTATAATTCAGATTCTGCTGCATGTTCACTTGTCGTGTTGCGGTTGGTTGATCTTTCATGATCCTGACGTAAGCCATGATCTTGTCGAGCTTAATCTGTCTGGACGACAGAGAAACGAAGCTCAAACTCTGTATCCATAAGATCGTGTGAGTATCATATGCAAGTGTTGCAGTGACAGAGGCGCAAAAGAATCAAGTAGGTATATCACCCATAAGGTACTATTGAAAGAAGGAGTATGGTCTATGCCTTGAAAGAGTTTGAGCCTTCCACAGAGAGGGGTTTACTGTTTCCAACCGGTTATTGCAACATTATCCCAACCAAGATCATCACAGGTGATGGTACCCTTGAACTTTTGGTACTTATTCCCAGTAAAGACAATATAACCGATGCCAGATTGCATTGCATCAGGTTGGGGGTGATGATCCGGGACTACACCCGATTCAGGCTTTACAAGTACCTTTCCTCTCCATGAAAGCCAGAACTTTGGTTGTCTGAAAGTATTCTTCTCAAAATTGTCAGACCTCAACTCTTCAGTGGTCTTGTAGTGATGGCATTCTTTCGGGCGATCGTTTTCATCTCCTGAAACCTTAGATCGTTCCTGGTCGGGGTAGGTCTCTTGTTGCTGATTATCAGCGTCAGAGTCAACCGCTGACCTTTCACCAGGGCTATGTGCAACGCTTTCAGTATCACAATCTGAATTCTCTGGAGTATTTGCCCGATCCAAGATCTCTTGGATTTTCTTCCGACTTCCGGCCATGATAAAAGAAGCATCCAACACGTCAGGAAGATATATGTCGCCCTCCAACCCGTCTTCCTTATCGGTAAACCGATGAATGTTAAATCGGGCCGAATTCGAGGGGTGGCGTTTATGTTTTACATCCCGTTTGTCTTTGAGTGGATCCGGATTGTATTGAGAGGTACGTGCCAGGGAATGAGCTTTAGGACATTGTAGTTGGTACGAGCCAATGACTCTTGTAATGCTCGAGGGGCTAGAAGACTGTGGTGTAAATTTGCGAGATTTCCGATTATGGAAGGTCCGCGAAGAAAGCATTGCCTGGTGCCACGGTTCATCCATCTTAAAACAAAGAGCAAAGAGTTATAAAGTTGGGGGAGATGTATTAGATATATGTAGCCATGTATGACGCTATGAGCTACATTTCTGCAGATCTGGTTTACCTGTGGATCTGACCTAACAGAAGCCCTACTTTAGGGAACCCATACCTGTAACAACCCCAGTGCGCCTACTAGCACGTGACCTCTGCACTGGGTCTAAAGAATAAAAAATTAAAAGATTTAATTTTAAGTGCTATATAAAAGTATATAATATATAAAAATATTAATAAAATAGTTAATTTTTAATATATTATTATATATAATAGCTACTTAAAAATAAGGCTAACTAGCTTAATACATAACCCTATAACCTTCTTAACTTTATTAAGAAAATCCCTTATATTAAATTCTTCCCTTTTTAAGCTTTAGTTAATATAATATTATTATACCTACTTAGCTTTTATTACTAAAATATTATAATAATTTTAAAGCTTTTACCTTAAGCTATCTAATTATAATAATTAACTTATAATAAACTATTACTTTTAGTATTAAACTAAATAAATTAATATTAAAACCTTAAGAAATTACTACTAACTTTACTTAAATAACCTAGGGAAAGTTATTTTAAACTATAATATATACTATAACTTAAACTTTTATTAATATTACTTATATTATTACTTTAAAAAAAATTAAATAACTTAAGGTAAAACTTACTTTTTAGTAATAAAAAAAGGAATTAAAGTAACTTATTTAAAAAAGTAAACCTTAAAACCTTTTTAATAATTAAAAAAAAAATAACTTAAAATATTAAGAAAATATTTAAATTACTAAAGATTTAAATTATAACCTTAATAATACCTTATTAAGCTACTATTAATTTTAAACTAGCTTATTTTTTTTTTTTAAAAAAAAAAGTTAAAGTAAAGAATATTATTACCTTTAAATACTTAATAATATTTTTAAAAAGAAAATAGCTTAATAATATAAATTAAAACTTTTAAAGAGTATAAAAATAATATTATATTAATAAAAGTTAAATTCTTTTTATATAAAATAATATAACCTTAAGTATATAACTTATATAGTTAAGCTATTTTAATAAATAAATAAAAAAGAAAAAAAGTTTTTAAAATAAAATTAAAAAGCCTTTTAAAAATAGTTCTTAACTCTTATAGAAAATAAAAAAAATTACTAAATTCTTATTATAGCCTAACTTAAGTATACTTAATAATAACCTAGCTAATTTCCTTAAGACTTTTATAAATACTTTATATTTATTAAAAATTACTTACTATATAAATTAAAGCTAATAGCTTATATTTACTAATACTATATAAAATTACTATAAATACTTAAAAATACTATAGTATTTTAAGAAAAAGTTAAACTTTTTAAAATATAAAAAAAACTAATTTAATTAATATAATAACTATAAAATATATTAAATAAAAAGAATAAATATATTATAACTATACTTAATACCTTACTAATTAAAAAAAAACTATATTAACCTTAAGAATAAATAAAAATATTTTCTTATTAATACCTTTAAAAAAGTAACTTAAATTAAACTTTTATTTAAACCTTAAAAAATAAAAATAAAAATAAAAATAAAAGCCTAAGCTTAGTAAAGTATTATAATTATTATAAAACTAAGTATCCCTAGTTTAAACTACTACTTCTTTACTAATATTACTTTATCTATTCTCGGACATAAGGTTAGTTAGTTACGTGCTTTAGCACGTATATTTAATTAATAAAGGTTAATTTAACTTTTACTAACTAACTTTTACAAAAGTTAACCTAATTCCTTTAATTCTAACTTTAACAGAACCTTTAAACCCTGCTATTACCTTGCATTTATCCTTATTAATTTAAAAGCATTACCCCTACTATATTAATAACCCTTTTAAATACATTAAGAAGTTACTCTTTATATATAATTAAGTTTAGTCCTGTTAAGGTAGCTAGAAAGGCAGCCTAGTATAACTAAAAGTAATTACCTTTTCCTAGGTCCCTTTTTAGTTTCTTAAGACCTAATAGCTTCTTATTAACTTAGATTAGATTAATTATATAGATAAGGCTTTACTAGCCTGTATAATAGATTAACTTAATTAAGATATAGTTAAAGATAGCTATCTTAATAAGGTTAGATAGGCACCTTAATAAAAAGTTCTTTTTAATAGTAGCTACTATTATATAGATCTTTTTATATTCTTTACTATTAGCTACTTTCTAGGCTAGCCTAATACCTTAATTAAAGTTATAGCTAGTTATATAGTAGCTTTAATTATATAGCTATAGGCTCCTTTATATAGTAGGTATTTTATTAGTAGCTAGGATTAATATTAGTAACTGTAACTAATAGGGAAAGTTAGGTTAGGGAATATACTTTATAATAGATATACTAGCTGTGGTATTATCTTAGTCTTTTAGGTAGGATAAAGGAAGGGACCTAATATAGCTGCTAAGGGGTAAGTAGTATTTATACTGCTTAATTAAGGCAGCAATTACGCTACTAAGGCAGATAAACCTTTACTAATATTAAGTTTTAAGATACTGGCCTGCTATAGGGGCCTTACTGTTTAAGCCTTTAAATGGAAGTTAAAAGCTT
>LJGR01000008.1:706935-738560 GCA_001513835.1 Fusarium temperatum
AAAAAAAAAAAAAAAAAGACTAAGTATTACTTTTAAAACTACTTTATACTAAGAAAGGCTAATTAAGTAAGGAAGTTAAAAAACTAAACTAAACTAAAAATATAAGTTAATTTCTAATTAATACTATTATAATAAATATAGAATATAACTTAAATATACTTTAAATTAGGTTTAAAAGAAAAATCTTAATTATAATTAAGGTTTAAGGTTATAAGAATATACTAGCCTAAGCTTATATTAATTATAATATAAAAATAAATATTATTAGTAAAATCTTTATAAAATCCTTGGGATTTTAGTAACTAAAAGATATTAATATTTCCTTTTAAAAAGCTAATAATAGTTAACTTAAAATAATAAAATATTAAAAAGTACTTTTAACTATAACTAATTACTAGAAATAGATATATAAAACTACTTAAAGTTTAATAAGTATTAATAAAAAAGATTATAATAAACTAATATTTCTTTTTATTATTACTTTAAAAGATATTTAAATTATAATTAACTTTAAGATAAGGAAATAGTAATTTAAGGGTTACTATAAAGGACTTAAACTCCTTAAATTTAACTAATTTTTTAAGAAGATATATAACTAAACTAAGATCTTTATTATTACTATAATTAATAAATAAACCTTACTTACTTTTTAATAAAAAACCTTAAAAACTAAACTAACTTAAAGGTATTTTTCCTAAACTTAAGGTATATATTAAAGTTTTTAGCTGTAATAAGGTAATTAAAATACCTAACTTTAAAAAGACTAACTATATAATTAACCTTAAGGAAAAAAAGAAACTATTTTATAGTTTAATTTACTTTTTATTATAGGCAAAACTTTAAAAACTTTAAAAGTATATGTAAAAGAACTTAAAAACTAGCTAAATTTGCCCTTTTAAAAGCCTAATTAGGTTACCTATCCTTTTTATTTTAAAGAAAAATAAAAGCTTATATTTTTATATAAATTACTAAGGATTAAATACTATTATAATTAAAAACTACTACCTTTTACTTTTAATATTAAAGATTATAAATAAAATTTAAAAAGTAAAATACTTTTTTAAGATTAATATTAAGAATATATATTATTAGATTTATATTTATAAAAAAGATAAATAAAAAACTACTTTTTAAACTTATTATAGCTATTTTAAATATATAGTAATACTCTTTAAACTAGCTAATATACTTATTATATTTTAATATTATATTTACTAAGCCCTTTAAGGTTTTATAAATATAATTTATATAGTTTATTTAAATAATATTTTAGTTTTCTTAAAGATAAAAAAGAAATATATTTAATACTTAAGTTAAATCCTTAAAAGGATAAATGCTATTAAATTATATATAAAACCCTTTAAATATACCTTTTATTAAAACTAAGTTAAGTTTTTAGAATTTATTTTAATTACTAAAAGTATTAAAATAGACTTAGTAAGAATTTAAATTATTATTAAGTAGCCTAAACCTATTACTTATAAAAAGGTATAAGTTTTTCTAAGGTTTTATAACTTTTATAAATAGTTTATATATAGTTACTTCCCTAGTTTAAACCACTGCTTCTTTACTAATATTACTTTATCTATTCTTAGATACAAGGTCGGTTAGTTATATGCTTTGGCATGTGTATTTAATTAATAGAGCTAGTTATTATTAACTTCAGGTTAATTAGACTTTCGCTAACTAACTTATATAAAAGTTAACCTAATTCCTTTAAACCTTTAAACCCTGCCATTACCCTGCATTTATCCTTATTAATTTAAAAGCAGTACCCCTGCTATATTAATAACCCTTTTAAATACATTAAGAAGCTACTTTTTATATATAATTAAGTTACCTATTAAGGTAGCTAGGAAGGCAGCCTGGTATAAATAAAGGCGGTTACCTTTCCTTAGGTCCCTTTCTAGTTTCTTTAGACCTAATAGCTCCTTATTAACCTAGATTAGATTAATTATATAAATAAGGCTTTACTAGCCTATATAATAGATTAACCTAATTAGGATATAGTTAAAGATAGCTATTTTAATAAGGTTAGATAGGTACCTTAATAAGAAGTTCTTTCTAATAGTAGCTACTATTATATAGATCTCTTTATATTCTTTACTATTAGCTGCCTCCTAGGCCGGCCTAATACCTAGATTAAGGTTATAGCTAGTTATATAGTAGCCTTAATTATATGGCTATAGGCTCCTTTATATAGCAGGTATCTTATTAGTAGCTAGGATTAATATTAGTAACTATAACTAATAGGTTAGGGAATGTACTTTGTAATAGATGTACTAGCTGTGGTATTCTTTTAGGTAGGATAAAGGAAGGGACCTAATATAGCTACTAAGGGGAAAGTAGTATTTATACTACTTAATTAAGGCAGGAATTGCGCTACTAAGGCAAATAAACCTTTACTAATATTAAGTTTTAAGATACTAGCTTGCTATAGGGGCCTTACTATTTAAGCCTTTGAATAGAAGTTAAAAGCTTAATAGCCTTATAAGGCTAATAAAAAGAAAAAAAAAAAAAGAAAAAAAAAAAATATATAGTTACTTAAAGGTTATAGTGCTCTTTATAGCTTTTTTAAAAAAAAGCTAAAATAAAAAGAAGCTAGGGAATATAAAGCTAAATAACTAAAAAAGTAAGTATTTTAAACCTTTATTACTAAGTTTAAAAAGGCCTTAGTTTTAAGGTATTTTAATCTTAAAAGATATATTTATATTAAAATACATATATTAGATTATTATTATAGTATCTTAGTAATAAAGGCTAGGTAAATATAATAGTATTATATTAACTAAAGCTTAAAGAGAAAAGAATTTAATATAAGGGATTTTCCTAATAAAGTTAAGGAGATTATAGGGTTATATATTAGGCTAGTTAGCTTTATCCCTAAGTAGTTATTATAATTATTTCCCTTTTTTAGTTTAACTATCTTTAGCTAAAATTAACTTATATTTAAATTTAGTATAATTTATCTTAGCTTTATCTAATTATAGTTAGTTTATAGTAGTTATTTATTTTAAGGCTATAGTATTAATATAAAAATACTACCCTTTTTATTTTAATTAAAATAACTACCTATAAACTTTAAGTAATTATATAGAGTTTTCTTTTAATTACTTTTAATTAAAGGACCTTTTAACTTATAGTAACTTTTTAATTTCTTAGGCTTTTATAAGCCTTTTAAGTAAGCCTTTATAGTACTTATTTAATTTCTTTTTTTTCTTTTTTTTTTTTCCTTTTTTTTTCCTTTTTATTTTATATAACCTTTTTAGCTTATACTTTTTTAGTTTTTACCTTTTACTATTAGTTTTAATTAATTAACCTTTTTATTATTATTTTTATTTTAATTCCTTTTTATACTTATTATTATATTTAATAATAAGTTTAATATATTTAAAGTTAGTATTAAACTCTTAAGTAGGCCTAAAGTTCCCTTTAAACTTACTAATTATACTTTCTTTTTTTAAATATATTTTTTTTATATTTATTACTTTTAGTAAAGTCTTAAAGCTATCTTTATAGACCTTAAGGAGTTAGGTAATTTATATTACTTTACTAATATTATTTATATTTATAGTAATTTAGCTACCTTTAAGTATAATAAATATATTATTAATAAAAGCTACTATTACCTATAGGTTTTCCCTTTTTCTTATAATATTATTACTTATTAATATTAATTAAATTTTATAATATTCTTAAAGGTAACTAAAAGAATATTATAAGTATATATAACTTTTTATATATAGTAAGTATTACTATTAATAGTAATAATTAGCCTTAACTTTATAGTAATACCTATAAGGAACTTACTTATATATTTTACTAGTTAATAGTATCTTTTATAGCCCTATATATTACTTATAGTACTACCTTTCTTTTATTTAGTATTAAAAGTATTAATATAAATTAGCTTACTTATTTTTTTATATTAATACTAACTAAGTATTAATTATTTATATTATTCCTTAACTTATATTCTTTATACTATATTACCTTAAGGCCTAATTTAATCTATTACTAACCTATATAGCTAGCTTTAGTTTGCTAATATTTATAGTTTTTCCCTTAATACTAAAACCTTTATTTCCTAATTTACTTTTTTCCCTCTCTTTTCCCCCTTACTTCCCCTCCTTTATGCTATAATTACCCTTAATTCTTATAATATAATATTTATACTATTAATTTAATTACTATAACTATACATTTTAACTCTATAAACTATACTTAATATATACTATTACTACTACTTAATGCAATTTAGGTTATAAAGACCTATTACTTTATTAATAAATCTTAACCCTATTTTAGCTAATTATAAAGGTCTTATAAGGCCTATATTTAGCTTATAATATATCTAAGGATATATTTATTTTATTATATATTAAAAAGCCTTACTTAGTAATTAAAAATTATAAGCTTAACTTATTATATTAATAGTAATTTATTAATATATAGCAGGTCTTTGCTTATAATTTATTAATACTTAAGGAAGATATATAAATTAAGAATATTATAAAGATAGAGATTATTAATATTAGTTAAAGATCTAGTCTTATAGTAATTAGCTACTATAGCTAGAGGGTTATAGCTAGATTACCTAATATTAATATTAATTATATAGTAATATATTTTATAATAGTCTTAGAGGTTCTTAGGTTATTTAGAATTAGGCCTTTAGTATTAAAGCCTTAGTGCTAATTACCTATTTAGGGTAATAATAGAAAGGGTATATAGCTTGCTAAGGCTAGGGAAAATATCTTTTTTATACTTATAAATTAAGGCTACTTATTTAGTTAGATTATAAGGTTTAAGGCAGTAGCTATATAACCTTAAGACTTAATATTAAGGTTATTATATTCTTTAGTATAGTGTATAACGCTATTTATTATAATATGCTAAAAAATAAGTATTATATTATATTATTCTTATTATATAAGACCCTAATAGCTATACCTTACGTATTAGCTATAGAGATATTTAACTTTTTAATATTAATACTAATATATCTTAATATAAAAGGCCTCCTTTTTATATACTTAAACTATTATATTTTACTATTATATTTATACTAAAATATACCTTTACCTTTATAATAATAAATTTCTAAAGATTTAAGCTTATTTTTATATTTTTTAAACTTTATTTTTAAAGCTAATAAATACTAAGTATATAGCCTAGTAAGTTATTACTTATACTTTTTATTCTTAGGTAATTAATAATTTAAATTATAATTTTATTAAAACCTTTAAGCTTTACTTTAAGCTTTTTAACTTTAGCTTTAACTTAGTTACTAACTTTTATAAAGGTTTTATACTAAATATTTATTTTATCTTAATACTTATTTATATTATAGTTTAGTTTTAAAATATAATTATAAGTATTAAAAGCCCTTAAGGTTTTATTTTATAATTACCTTTTATATACCTTTTACTTTTTAACTAACCTTTTAGTATTTTTTAAAAGTCTTTTACTTAAACTACTTAAAAAATACCTTTTATAACTAAAGCTTAGTATTTAATAGTTTATTCTTATTTTAACTTATTATTTTTTTTTAACTATAAAAGCTAAAATAATTAATTATTTAATAATATTAATAACTATTTTGCCTCTTATTATAGGTTAGGACTTTATAACTTTTTAAAAATATAAGTATCTTTCCTTAGGTATATAAAGTTTTACTAAATATCTTTTTAGTTACTTTTAGATTTATACTATAAAAAATTATAATAAATTAGCTTAAGTATTTAATTAATAATATAATAAATTAGTTTTTATAGTTATTACTATAGTTAGTTTTAGTAGTTTTTAGGTTAAAATAAAAGGAAATTTACTTATAGTTCTTATAGTTACTTTTACTTATATTTAGTATTTTATAGCTAATATCTTTAGACTTAATTAATACTTTTTCTTAATTATCTTTACTTATATAAAGCTACTTTAATTTATAACTTTAATCTTTTACTTTTTAACTTAACTTAAGATTTAACTTATACTATAATAATTTAAGGTATATTTTTTATATTTATAGTAATAACCTATTAATTATATTTTATTAGCTATCTTTTTTATTTTATAAGGTAATATAGGCTTTTATTAATTTCTTTTTCTTTAATTTATTTAATTTTTTATTAATTATCTTTTTTTTAAGGTTTAGTATTAGTAAGAAGTTATACTCTTTATAGTCTTTTACTTAATATACTTTAAGGAAATTAATATAAAAGATATTATATATCCTTATATATTAGGTTAGTAAAGCTAGTTAGTATACTTATAGCCTAATATACTTAGTAATTTTAAAGGGTTTAATAAATCTTAAAGTAAGTTTTTTTTTTTTTTTTTTTTAAATCTTAAGTTTTTAATTAAAAGTATAATTAGTTATTTTTACTTAACTTTTATTTTTTAGTACTTAATATTAAAGTACTTTACTTATCTTTTTATAGTATTTTATTAATATATTATAAGCTTATTTTTTAGCTTTTATAGTTTTTTTATTTTATATTAAACTTTTAAGACTTTTTTCTTAAAGCTAATATTCTTAATAGTTATATAAAATTTTAGGTTAAAACCTATAAAAGCTTTATTTAAAGTTATACTTATTATAATACTAATACCTAAGTTATAAGTAAATTAAGCTATTTATAGGAGTTTTAGCTAGGTATTTTAGTTATTTTTAATAAAGTATTATAAATAATAACTAAGTATTTAATTTATTTTTTTTATTTACTTATTAATTTAAAAGTAAAATACTATTAATAGCCTTTACTTAATCTTAAAGTAATAATATAATTTTAATTAAAATATATTTATAAAAATAAACCTTTTATTTAAAATACTACTTTTAAGTACTTTAAACTATAGTTTAATTTCCTTATAAAATAACTTAGTAAATTTAAAAATAGTAATTTTAGTAAAAATAAGTAAAAATTTTATAAATTTTATAAACCTATTAATTATTACTAAAATTATATTTACTAGCTAGCCTTTAAAAAGTACTAGTAATAAACCTATTATAAAGTTTATAAAAAGTTTTTTAAAAAGATATAATAGTATTAGTAGGTTTTCTAGCTATCTATAGGGTTAATATCTTTTAAATACTATTTTTTAATAAGTACTATATATAAATATATACTATTTTATATTAGTTTTTAGGCCTTTTTAATAAAACTTTTTTTAAATTAGCTTTTAGGTTTTCTTAATACTAAAATAACTTATAAAGGAATTATTATAATATAACCCTAGTATCTATTTTTTTAAGTTAGGTTCTAATAATATATAAAGTTAGTTCTTAAAGTAAAAAAGGTTATTTTTAATTTTTTACTTTTAAAAGCCTTTCCTATAATTTACCTAAAATATCTTATCTTTTTAGCTAAGTATTAATTTATCTTTTAATTATATAAGCTAAATTAGTTTAATTAATAGCTTTAATATTTTATTTTTTAATAGACTTTCTTAATATAAAGACTAAGGTATTATTTTATTAAGAATTACTATAAATAATCTTAATATTTCTTAAAATTATATATTTAAACTAGATTTCTAGCCTATAATATCTATATTACTTAGTAATAAGGCTAGGTTATTTTTAATACTTAAAGATATCTTATTTACCTTTAACTTACTTAAAGTTTAAAATAAAATCTTTTTTTCTATAAGTATTTTACTTAACCTCTCTTTTAGCCTTTAACCTTTTATTATAGTTTATACCTTTACTATCTTATCCTTTAAGAATTTAATTAAGTTTAGCTTATAGTATTTCTTTTTTATAACTCCTAAAAGTCTTAAAGAAATATTAGTAATATTATTTAATCCTTTTTTATATTTAATTATAAAGTTATAGATTATTAAGTATAAGTACTATTATACTTACTTTTTATTTAGTTTAGTAATTTTTATAAATAACTAAAGATTTTAGTAATTACTTATAACTTTTACCTATTTTAAGGTACTTTTAAGGTAATATTATTAGTACTTAAATAACTTTATAATAGCTATTATTTTTTAATTAAAAGTACTATATTATCTTTTAAGGTTATTAAACTTTTAGGATTAAAATATAATAAAGTAGTATTTTCCTTTATTATTTAATTAAGAAAAGATATTAGCTATAGTATAATTTAATATATTTATTTTAATATAAATATATTTTTTAAGATTAAAATACCTTAAGACTAAGGCCTTTTTAAACTTAGTAATAAAGGCCTAAAATACTTACTTTTTCTAGTTATTTAACTTTATACTCCTTAGCTTCTTTTTATTCTAGCTTTCTTTTAAAAGAGCTATAAGAAATACTATAATCTTTAAGTAACTATAAATAAACTATCTATAAAAGTTATAAAACCTTAAGAAACCTTATACTTTTTTATAGGTAATAAGTTTAGGCTACTTAGTAATAGTTTAAATTCTTACTAAGTCTATTTTAATACCCTTAGTAATTAAAATAAATCTTAAAAACTTAACTTAGTTTTAATAAAAGGTATATTTAAAGGGTTTTATATATAATTTAGTAGCTTTTATTATTTTAAAGATTTAACTTAAATATTAAATATACTTTTTTCTTATTTTTAAAAAGACTAAAATATTATTTAAATAAACTATATAAATTATATTTATAAGGCCTTAGAGGGCTTAGTAAATATAATATTAAAATATAGTAAGTATATTAACTAGTTTAAATAGTATTACTATATATTTAAAATAGTAATAATAGGTTTAAAAGGTAATTTTTTACTTATCCTTTTTATAAATATAAATATAGTAATATATATCCTTAATATTAATCTTAAAAAAATACTTTACTTTTTAAATTTTATTTATAATCTTTAATATTAAAGGTAAAGAGTAGTAGTTTTTAATTATAATAGTATTTAACTTTTAGTAATCTATATAGAAATATAGACCTTTATTTTTCTTTAAAATAAAAAAGATAGGTAACCTAGCTAGGCTTTTAAAGAAATAAATTTAGCTAGTTTTTAGGTTTTTTTTAAATATATTTATAAAGTTCTTAAAGTTTTATCTAAGATAAGAAGTAAATTAAACTATAAGGTAGCTATTTCTTTTCCTTAAGGTTAATTATATAGTTAGTCTTTTTAAAGTTAGGTATTTTAATTGCCTTATTATAGCTAAAAACCTTAATATATACCTTAAGTTTAAAGAAGATATTTTTAAGATAATTTAGTTTTTAAGGTTTTTTATTAAAAAGTAAGTAAGATTAATTAATTATAATAATAGTAAAAATCTTAGCTTAATTATATATTTTCTTAAGAAATTACTTAGGTTTAAAAAGTATAAGTTCCTTATAGTAATCCTTAAACTACTATTTTTTTATCTTAAAGTTAGCTATAATTTAAAGGTCTTTTAAGGTAATAATAAAAAAAAGTATTAGTTTATTATAGTCTTTCTTATTAATACTTATTAAACTTTAGGTAGTTTTATATATCTATTTTTAGTAGTTAGTTATAGTTAAAAGTACTTTTTAATATTTTATTATCTTAAGTTAGCTATTATTAGCTCTTTAAAAAAGAATATTAATATATTTTAATTATTAAAATCCCTAGGATTTTATAAAGGTTTTACTAATAGTATTTATTTTTATACTATAATTAATATAAGCTTAGACTAGTATATTCTTATAACCTTAGACTTTAATTATAGTTAAGATCTTTCTTTTAAACCTAGTCTAGGGTATATTGTAATAGCTGCTTGGGGATAAGGCTAACTAGCCTTACACGTAACCCCGCGACCCCCTTAACTCTATTAGGAAAATCCCTTATATTAGATTTTTCCCTCCTTAAGCTTTAGTAAATATAATACTATTATACCTACCTAGCCTTTATTACTAAAATACTATAATAATTCTAAAGCTTTTACCCTAGGCTACCTAGTTATAATAGTTAATTTATAATAAACTACTACTTTTAGTACTAAACTAGATAAATTAGTACTAGAACCTTAAGGAGTTATTACTAACTTTACCTAGATAACTAAGAGAAAGTTATTCTAAACTGTAATATATAATATAACTTAAACTACTATTAGTACTATTTATATTATTACCCTAAAAAAAAGGATTAAATAACTTAAGGTAAAACTTACCTTTTAGTAATAAGAAAGGGAACTAAAGTAGCTTATTTAGGAAAATAAACCCTAAAACCTTCCTAATAACTAAGGGAAGAATAATCTAGAATATTAAGAAAATATCTAGATCCCTAAAGACTTAGATTATAACCCTAATATAACCCTATTAAGCTACTAGTAATCCTAAACTAGCTTATCCTCCTCTTTTAAAGGAAAAGTTAAAGTAAAAAATATTATTACCCTTAAATACCTAATAATATTCTAAAAGAGAAATAAATAGCTTAATAATATAAATTAAAGCTTCTAAAGAATATAAAAATAATACTATACTAATAAAAGTTAAATTCTCTTTATATATAATAATATAACCCTAATTATATAACTTATATAGTTAAGTTACCTTAATAAATAAATAAAAAAGAAAAAAGAGTTTTTAAAATAAGATTAAGAAGCCTTTTAGAAATAGTCCCTAACCTTTATAGAAAATAGGAAGAATTGCCAGATCCTTATTATAGCCTAACTTAAGTATACTTAATAATAACCTAGCTAATCTTCCTAAAACTTCTATAAATACCTTATATCTATTAAGGATTACCTACTATATAAGTTAAAGCTAGTAGCTTATATTTATTAATACTATATAAAACTACTACTAATACTTAAGGATACTATAGTATTCTAGGGGAAAGTTAAACCCCTTAAAATATAAAAAGAACTAGTTTAACTAGTATAAAGACTATAGAATATATTAAATAAAAAGAATAAATATATTATTTTTTTTTTTTTTCCCTTTCTATTAGCCTTATAAGGCTATTAAGCTTTTAGCTTTTATATAAAGGCTTAAACAGTAAGGCCCCTATAGCAGGCTAGTATCTTAAAACTTAATATTAGTAAAGGTTTATCTGCCTTAGTAGCGTAATTACTGCCTTAATTAAGCAGTATAAATACTGCCCCTTAGCAGCTACGTTAGGTCCCTTTCTTTATCCTACCTATAAGACTAAGATAATACTATAGCTAGTGCATCCATTACACTTAAGTACGTTCCCTAACCTGACTTTCCATACCTATTAGTTATAGTTACTAATATTAATTATAGCCACTAATATAATACTTACTATATACCAGAGCCTATAAACCAATTAGGGCTATTATATAACTAACTATAACCTTATTAATATAATTAAACCAGTACTAAGGCAAGCTAATAGTAATAATTACTATAAGCTTTATATAATAGCTATAGCTATTATAAAGAACTTCTTATTAAAAAGCCTATCTAGCCTAGTTAAGATAGCTATTTTTAACTATACCTTAATTAATATAATCTATTATATAGATTAGGCTTGCCTTAGTTATTTAATAAATCCAGTTTAGCTAGCTAGGGAGCTAGCTAGACTAAAGAACCTAGAAAAGGCTATAAGGGAAGGCTTGCTTCTTAATACAGATAGGGCAGCTTTTATTATAGCGTTAATAAGTAACTTAGGCCTGTATAAAGAGTAGCTAGTAAATATAATTATTAAGGCTAAATATGTAGTTTGCTTTCTCCTGCTTGTATAGGATAAAAGATAAATATAGGGTAATGGCAGGGTTAGATTAAAGGTTCTATTAAAGTTAAAATTAAAGGAATTAGGTTAACTCTATTTGTATAAGTTAGTTGGCGAAAGTTAAATTAACCTAAGGTTAATAATAACTCCATTAATTAAATACACATGCCAAAGCACGTAACTAACTGACCTTGTGTCCAAGAACAGATAAAGTAATATTAGTAAAGAAGCAGTAGTTTAAACTAGGGATTAATATATTATAACTATACCTAATACCTTACTGGTTAAGAAGAAACTGTATTAACCTTAAAAATAAATAAGAATATTCCCTTACTAATATTCCTAAGAAAGTAACCTAAATTAAACCTTAGTTTAAACCCTAAAAGATAGAAATAAGGATAAGAATAAAGACCTAAGCTTAGTAAAATACTATAACTACTATAAAACTAAATATTACTCCTAAAACTGCCCTATACTAAAGAAAATTAATTAAGTAAGGAAATTAAAAAACTAAAACTAACTAAAAATATAAATTAATCCCCGGTTAATACCCTTATAATAAATATAAAATATAACCTAAATATACCTTAAACTAGGTTTAAAAGAAAGATCTTAATTATAATTAAGGTTTAAAGCTATAAAAGTATACTAGCCTAGGCTTATATTAATTATAGTATAAAAATAGATACTATTAGTAAACCCTTTATAAGATTTTAGGGATTTTAATAACTAAAAAATACTAATATTTCCCTTTAAGGAGCTAATAATAGCTAACTTAAAATAATAAGATATTAGGAAGTACCCTTAACTATAACTAACTACTAAAAATAGATATATAAAACTACTTAAAGTTTAATAGGTATTAATAAAAAAGACTATAATAAACTAATACTTTTTTTTATTATTACTTTAAAAAACTTTTAAATTATAGCTAACTTTAAGATAAGGAAATAGTAGTTCAAGGATTACTATAAAAAACTTAAACTCTTTAAATCCTAGTAATTTCTTAAGAAAACTTATAACTAAGCTAAGATCTTTACTATTACTATAATTAATAAACCTTACTTACTTCTTAATAAAGAACCTTAGAAACTAAACTAACTTAAAGGTATTTTCCCTAAACTTAAGGTATATATTAAGGTCTTTAGCTATAATAAGGCAATTAAAATACCTAACTTTAAAAAGACTAACTATATAATTAACCTTAAGAAAGGAAAGGAGCTACCTTATAGCCTAATTTACCTTTTATTTTAGGCAGAACTTAAAGAACTTTATAAGTATATCTAGGAAAACCTAAAAACTAGTTAAATTTGCCTTTCTAAAAGCCTAGCTAGGTTACCTATCCTCTTTATTCTAAAGAAAGATAAAGGCCTATATCTTTATATAGATTACTAAGGGCTAAATACTATTATAATTAAGAACTATTACCTTTTACCCTTAATATTAAAGATTATAAATAAAATTTAAGAAATAAAGTACTTTTTTAAGATTAATATTAAGGATATATATTACTAGATTTATATCTATAAAGGGGATAAGTAAAAGACTGCTTTTTAAACCTATTATAGCTATTTTAAATATATAGTAATACTATTTAAACTAGGTAATATACTTACTACGTTTTAATACTATATTTACTAGGCTCTTTAAGGCCTTATAGATATAATTTATATAGTATATTTAAATAATATTTTAGTCTTTTTAAAGATAAGAAAGGAGTATACTTAATACCTAAGCTAGATCTTTAAAAGGATAAAGGCTACTAAATTATATATAAAACCCTCTAAATATGCCTTTTACTAAAATTAAGTTAAGTTTCTAGGATTTATCTTAATTACTAAGGGTATTAAAATAGACCTAGTAAGGATTTAAATTATTACTAAGTAGCTTAAACTTACTACCTATAGAAAAATATAAGTCTTTTTAGGGTTTTATAGCTTTTATAGATAGTTTATTTATAGTTACTTAAAGGTTATAGTGCCCCTTATAGCTTTTCTAAAAGAAAGCTAAAATAGAAAGAAGCTAGGGAGTATAAAGTTAAATAACTAGGAAAAGTAAGTATTTTAGGCCCTTATTACTAAGTTTAAAAAGGCCCTAATCTTAAGGTACTTTAATTTTAAGAGATATATTTATATTAAAATAAATATATTAAATTATACTATAGTTAGTATCCTTTCCTAACTAAATAATAAAGGAAAATACTACCTTATTGCATTTTAGTTTTAAAAGTTTAATAACCTTAAAAGATAATATAGTACTTCTAATTAAAAAATAATAGCTATTATAAAGTTATTTAAGTACTAGTAATATTACCTTAAAGGTACCTTAAAATAGGTAAAAATTCTAAGTAATTACTAAAACCTTTAGTTATTTATAAAAAATACTAAACTAAATAAGAGGTAAGTATAATAGTACTTATACCTAATAACCTATAACTTTATAATTAAGTATAAAAAAGAATTAAATAATTCTACTAATGCCTTTTTAAGACCTCTAGGAGTTAAAGGAAAGAAATACTATAAGTTAGACTTAATTAAATCCTTAAGGAATAAGATAGTAAGGGTATAAGCTATAATAAAAGGTTAAAGGCTAAAAGAAAGGTTAAGTAAAATACTTATAGAGAGAAAGATTCTATTTTAAACTTTAAGTAAGTTAAAAGTAGATAAGATATCCTTAGGTATTAAAAATAACCTAGCCTTATTACTAAATAATATAAATATTATAAGCTAGAAACCTAGTTTAAATATATAATTTTAAGAAATATTAGGATTATTTATAGTAATTCTTAATAAGATAATAACTTAATCTTTATATTAAGAAAGTTTATTAAAAAATAAAATATTAAAGCTATTAATTAAACTAATCTGGCTTATATAGTTAAAAGATAAATTAATACCTAGCTAAAAGGATAAGATATTTTAAATAAACTATAAAAAAGGCTTTTAAAAGTAAAAGATTAAAAATAACTTCCTTTACTTTAAGGACTAACTTTATATACTACTAGACCTTAACCTAAGAAAAGAAATACTAGGGTTATACTATAATAATCCCTTAGTAGGCTATTTTAGTACTAAAAGAACCTAAAAGCTAATCTAGAGAAAGCTTTACTAAAAAGGCCTAGAAACTAATATAAAATAGTATATATTTATATATAGTACTTACTAAGGAATAGTATCTAAAAGATACTAACCCTATAGATAGCTTAAAAGCCTACTAATACTATTATATTCTTTTAAAGAAGTCTTTATAGACTTTATAATAAGTTTATTACTAGTACTCTTTAAAGGCTAGCTAGTAAATATAATCCTAGTAATAGTTAATAGGTTTATAAAATTTATATAATTCCTACCTATCTTTACTAAGATTATTACTTTTAAACTTACTAAGTTATTCTATAAGAAAATTAAACTATAGTTTAAAGTACCTAAGGGTATTATCTTAGATAAAGGGTCTACATTTATAAGTATATTTTAGTTAAAATTATATTATTACTTTAAAATTAAATAAAGGCTATTAATAGTATTTTATCCCTAAACTAATAGGTAAATAAAAAGGATAAATTAAATACTTAATTATTATTTATAATACTTTATTAAAGATAACTAAAATACCTAGCTAAAACTTCTATAAATAGCTTAGTTTACTTATAACTTAGGCATTAGTATTATAATAAGTATAACTCTAAATAGAGCTTTTATAGATTTTAACTTAAAATTCTATATTACTACTAAAGATATTAGCTTTAAAAGAAAAGTTTTAAAAGTTTAATATAAAATAAAAAAACTATAAAAGCTAAAAAATAAGCTTATAATATACTAGTAAAATACTATAAAAAGACAGGTAAAGTACTTTAATACTAAGCACTAAAAGATAGAATTTAAGTAAGAATAACTAATTATACTCTTAACTAAGAACTTAAGACTTAAAGGAAAGAAAAAGAAACTTACTTTAAGATTTATTAAACCCTTTAGGATTACTAAGTATATTAGGCTATAAGTATACTAACTAGCCTTACTAAACTAATATATAAAAATATATAATATCTTTTATATTAATCTCTTTAAAGTATATTAAGCAAGGGACTATAAGAAGTATAATTCCTTACTAATACTAAACCTTAAAGAAGAAGATAATTAATAAAAAGTTAAATAGATTAAGGAAATAAAGAAAATTAATAAAAAATTATATTACCTTATAAAATAGAAAGGATAGCTAGTAAAATATAACTAATAGGTTACTATTATAAATATAGAAAATATACTTTAAATTATTATAATATAGGTTAAGTCCTAAGCTAAGTTAAAAGGCAAGAGATTAAAGTTATAGACTAAGGTAGCTCTATATAAGTAAGGATAACTAAAAAAGAGTATTAATTAAGTCTAAGGATATTAGCTATAAAAACGCTAAATATAAGTAAAAGTAACTATAAGAATTATAGGTAAATTTCCTTTTATTTTAACTTAAAAACTACTAAGACTAACTATAGTAATAACTATAAAGACTAATTTACTATATTATTAATTAAGTACTTAAGCTAATTTATTATAACCCTTTATAGTATAAGTCTAAGAGTAACTAGAAAGATATTTAGTAAAGCCCTATATACCTAAGGGAAAATACCTATATTTTCTAAAGATTATAAAGTCCTAACCTATAATAAGAGGCAGGATAGTTATTAATACTATTAAGTAGTCTATTATTTTAGCTTTTATAGTTAAGGGAAGGGATAGTAAGTTAAAATAAGAATAGACTATTAGATATTAAGCTCTAGTTATAAGAGGTATTTCTTAAGCAGTCTAAGTAAGAGATTCCTAAGAAATATTAAGAAGTTAGTTAGGGAATAAGGAGTATATAAAAGGTAATTATAAAATAAAACCCTAAAAGTTACTAGTACTTATAACTATATCTTAAGACTAGACTGTAATATAGGTAGGTATTAAGATAGAATAAATATTTAATATAAGACCTTTATAAAGGTTAGTAGCTAAGTTAAAGCTAAAGTTAAAGAGCTTAAGGTAAAGCCTAAAGGTTTTAGTAAGGTCTTAATTTAAGCTTTTAATTACTTAAGAATAAAAGGTATAGGTAGTAACCTACTAAGCTATATACTTAATATTTATTAGCTTTAAAAATAAGATCTAGGAAATATAGAAATAAGCTTAAATCTCTAAAGATTTATTATTATAAGGGCAGGGGTATATTTTAGTATAGATATAGTAATAAGATATAATAGTTTAGGTATATAAAAAAGGGGCCTTTTATATTAAGATATATTAGTACTAGTATAAAGGAATAAGTAAGCTAACTTATATTAATGCTTTTAGTACTAGATAAAAGAAAGGCAGTACTATAAGTAATATATAAGGCTATAAAAGATACTATTAACTAGTAAAATATATAAGTAAGTTCCTTATAGGTATTACTATAGAGTTAAGGCTAATTATTACTATTAATAGTAATAATTACTATATATATAAAATTATATATACTTATAATATTCTTTTAGTTACTTTTAAGGATATTATAAGGTCTAGCTAATATTAGTAAGTAATAGTATTATAAAAAGAAAGGAAACCTATAGATAATAGTAGCCTTTATTAGTAATATATTTATTATACTTAAAGGTAGCCAGGTTACTATAGGCATAAATAATATTAGTAAAGTAATATAAGTTACCTAATTTCTTAAGGTTTATAAGGATAGCTTTAAGACCTTACTAAAAGTAATAAATATAAAAAAGGTATACTTAGGAAAAGAAAGTATAACTAGTAGGTTTAAAGGGAACTTTAGGCTTACTAGGGACTTTAATACTAACCTTAGGTATATTAAATTTATTATTAAATATAATAATAAGGGTAAGGGGAAATTAAGATAGAAATAATAATAAAAGGGTTAATTAATTAAGACTAAAGGTAAAAAGGTAAAGACTAAGGGAGTATAAGTTAAAAAGGTTATATAAGATAAAAAGAAAGAAAAAAGGAAAAGGAAAAAGGAAAAAAGAAAGGAATTAAATAGGTACTCTAGAGGCTTGCCTAAGAAGCTTATAGAAGCCTAAGGAATTAAGAGGTTACTGTAAGTTACAGGGTCCCTTAATTAAAGGTAATTAAAAGAGATCTTTAAGTAATTACTTAGAGTTTATAGATAATTATTTTAATTAAGATAAAAAAGGTAGCGTTTTTATATTAATATTATAGCCCTAAGATAGATAACTACTATAGACTAACTATAATAGGATAGAGCTAAGATAAATTATATTAGATTTAGGTATAAGTTAATCTTAGCTAAGGATAGCTAAACTGGAAAGAGGGGATAATTATAATAGCTGCTTAGGGATAAGGCTAACTAGCCTTATACGTAACCCTGTAACCCCCTTAACTCTATTAGGAAAATCCCTTATATTAAATTCTTCCTTTCTTAAGCTTTAGTAAATATAATACTATTATGCCTACCTAGCCTTTATTACTAAGATACTATAATATATATTTAGGTTATATTTTATATTTATTATAGGGATTTTAACTAAAGATTAACTTATATTTTTAGTTAGGTTTAGTTTTTTAACCTCTTTACTTAGTTAGCTTTTTTTAATATAGGGCAGTTTTAAAAGTAATATCTAGTCTTATAATAGTTATAGTATTTTACTAAGCTTAGGTTTTATTTTTATTTTTATTTCTATCTTTTAGGGTTTAAATAGAAGTTTAATTTAAGTTACTTTCTTTAAGGTATTAATAAAGGAATATTTTTATTTATTTTTAAAGTTAATATAGTTTTTTCTTAACTAGTAAGGTCTTAGGTATAGTTATAATATATTTATTTTTTCTATTTAATATATTTTATAGTTATTATATTAATTAAACTGGTTTTTTTTATATTTTAAGGAATTTAACTTTGCCTTAAAATACTATAGTATCTTTAAGTATTAGTAGTAGTTTTATATAATATTAGTAAATATAAGCTATTAGCTTTAACTTATATAGTAGGTAATTCTTAATAAATATAAGGTATTTATAAAAGTCTTAGGGAAATTAGCTAGGTTATTATTAAGTATACTTAAATTAGGCTATAATAAAAATTTAGTAATTTCCTGTATTTTTTATAAAAATTAAAGACTATTTCTAAAAGGCTTTTTAATCTTATTTTAAAAACTTTTTTTTCTTTTTTATTTATTTATTAAAGTAACTTAACTATATAAGTTATATACTTAAGGTTATATTATTTTATATAAAAAGAATTTAACTTTTATTAATATAGTATTATTTTTATACTACTTAAAAGCTTTAATTTATATTATTAAGCTATTTATCTCTTTTTTAAAATATTATTAGGTATTTATAGGTAATAATATTTTTTACTTTAACTTTTCTTTTAAAGAAAAAGGATAAGCTAGTTTAGAATTAGTAATAGCTTAATAAGGTATTATTAGGGTTATAATCTAAGTCTTTAGTAATTTAAATATCTTTTTAATATTTTAAGTTATTTTTCTTTTAATTATTAAAAGGGTTTTAGGGTTTATTTTCTTAAATAAGCTACTTTAATTACTTTTCTTATTACTAAAAGGTAAATTCTATTTTAAGTTATTTAATCCTTTTCTTTAAAGTAATAATATAGGTAATACTAAAAGGAGTTTAAGTTATAGTATATATTACAGTTTAAAATAACTTTCTTTAAATTATCTAGGTAAAGTTAATAGTAACTCCTTAAGGTTCTAGTACTAATTTATTTAGTTTAATACTAAGAGTAATAGTTTATTATAAGTTAACTATTATAACTAGATAGCCTAAGGTAAAAGCTTTAGAATTATTATAATATCTTAATAATAAAGGCTAGGTAGGTATAATAGTATTATATTAACTAAAGCTTAAAAAGGGAAGAATCTAATATAAGGGATTTTCCTAATAGAGTTAAGGGGGTCAAGGAGTTATGTATTAAGCTAGTTAGCCTTATCTTTAAGTAGCTATTATATATTAATAAGTAATAGTATTATAAAAAAAAAGGAAATTTATAAGTAATAATAGCCTTTATTAATAGTATATTTATTATACTTAAGGGTAATTAGGTTATTATAAATATAAATAATATTAGTAAAGTAATATAAATTACTTAATTTCTTAAGGTTTATAAAAATAGCTTTAAGACCTTATTAAAAGTAATAAATATAAGAAAGATATACTTAAAAAGAGAAAGTATAATCAGTAGGTTTAAAGGGAACTTTAGGCTTACCTAGGACTTTAATACTAACCTTAAGTATATTAAATTTATTATTAAATATAATAATAAGGGTAAAAGGAAATTAAAATAAAGATAATAATAAAAAAGTAAATTAATTAAAACTAAAGGTAAAAGGTAAAGACTAAAAGAGTATAAGCTAAAGAGATTATATAAAATAAAAAGGAAAAAAAAAGGAAAAAAAAAGGAAAAAAGAAAGGGATTAAATAGGTACTATAAAGGCTTATTTAAAAGGCCTATAAAAGCCTAAGGAATTAAAAAGTTACTATAAGTTAAAAGGTCTTTTAATTAAAAGTAATTAAAAAAGATCTTTATATAATTAGTTAAAGTTTATAAGTAGTTATTTTAATTAAAATAAGAAAGGTAGTATTTTTATATTAATATTATAGCCTTAAAATAGATAACTACTATAAACTAACTATAATAAGATAAAGCTAAGGTAAATTATATTAAATTTAAGTATAAGTTAATTTTAACTAAGGATAGCTAAACTAAAAAGGAGGATAATTATAATAGCTACTTAAAGATAAGGCTAATTAGCTTAATACATAACCCTATAACCTCCTTAACTTTATTAGGAAAATCCCTTATATTAGATTTTTCTTTTTTTAAGCTTTAGTTAATATAATACTATTATATCTACCTAGCCTTTATTACTAAGATACTATAATACTTTTAAAAGTAAAAGATTAAAAATAACTTTCTTTACTTTAAGGACTAACTTTCTATACTACTAGACCTTAATTTAATAAAAGATATTAAAGTTATATTATAATAACCCTTTAATAGGCTATTTTAGTATTAAAAAACCCTAAAAGCTAATCTAAAGAAAGCTTTACTAAAAAGGCCTAGAAATTAATATAAAATAATATATATTTATATATAATACTTATTAAGAAATAGTATTTAAGAAATATTAACTTTATAAAAGGCTTAAAAGCCTATTAATACTATTATATCCTTTTAAAAAAGTCTTTATAGACTTTATAATAGGCTTATTACTAATACTTTTTAAAAGCTAGCTAGTAAATATAATTCTAGTAATAGTTAATAAATTTATAAAATTTATATAATTTTTATTTATTTTTACTAAAATTACTACTTTTAAGCTTACTAAGTTATTTTATAAGGAAATTAAACTTTAGTTTAAAGTACTTAAAGGTATTATTTTAAATAAAAGGTTTATTTTTATAAATATACTTTAATTAAAAGTATATTACTACTTTAAAATTAAGTAAAGGCTATTAATAGTATTTTACCTCTAAACTAATAAGTAAATAAAAAAAATAAACTAAATACTTAGTTATTATTTATAATACTTTATTAAAAATAATTAAAATATTTAATTAAAGCTTTTATAAATAGCTTAATTTATTTATAACTTAGGTATTGATATTATAATAAGTATAACTTTAAATAAAGCTTTTATAGGTTTTAATTTAAAACTTTATATTACTATTAAAAATATTACCTTTAAGAAAAAAATTTTAAAAGTTTAATATAAAATAAAAAAACTATAAAAGCTAAAGAATAAGCTTATAATATACTAATAAAATACTATAAAAAGATAAATAAAGTACTTTAATATTAAGTACTAAAAAATAGAATTTAAGTAAAAATAATTAGTTATACTTTTAACTAAAAACTTAAGGCTTAAAAAAAAGAAAAAAAAACTTACTTTAAAATTTATAATAACTTTTAAGATTACTTAGTATATTAAGCTATAAAGATACTAACCAGCTTTACTAAACTAATATATAAAAATATATAATATTCTTTATATTAGTTTCTTTAAAGTATATTAAATAAAGGACTATAAAAAGTAAAGTTCTTTACTAATACTAAACCTTAATAAGATAAATAATTAATAAAAAGTAAAAAGTAAAAAAAATAAAAAATAAAATTAATAAAGAATTATATTACTTTATAAAATAAAAAGAATAGCTAGTAAAATATAATTAATAAGTTATTACTATAAATATAAAAAATATACTTTAAATTATTATAATATAAATTAAGTCTTAAGCTAAGTTAAAAGGTTAAAGATTAAAGTTATAAATTAAAATAGCTTTATAAAAGTAAGAATAACTAAAAAAAAGTATAAATTAAGTTTAAGAATATTACCTATAAAAATACTAAATATAAGTAAAAGTAACTATAAAAACTATAAGTAAGTTTTTCCTTATTTTAACTTAAAAACTATTAAAATTAACTATAGTAATAACTATAAAAACTAATTTACTATATTACTAATTAAATACTTAAGCTAATTTATTATAATTCTTTATAGTATAAGTTTAAAAGTAATTAAAAAAAGATTTAGTAAAGCTTTATATACTTAAAGAAAAATACTTATATTTTTTAAAAATTATAAAGTCTTAACTTATAATAAAAAGTAAAATAGTTATTAATACTATTAAGTAGTTTATTATTTTAGCCTTTATAGTTAAGGAAAGAAATAGTAAAGTAAAATAAAAATAAACTATTAAATACTAAGCTTTAGTTATAAGTAATATCTTTTAAGTAATTTAAGTAAAAAACCCTTAAAAAATACTAAAAAGTTAATTAAAAAGTAAAAAGTATATAAAAAGTAATTATAAAGTAAAACCTTAAAGGTTTTTAATACTTATAACTATATTTTAAAACTAAATTATAATATAAATAGATATTAAGATAAAATAAATACTTAATATAAAACTTTTATAAAAGTTAGTAGTTAAATTAAACCTAAAGTTATAAAGCTTAAGGTAAAGTTTAAAGGTTTTAGTAAGGTTTTAATTTAAGCTTTTAATTACTTAAGAATAAAAGGTATAGGTAGTAACCTATTAGGCTATATATTTAGTATTTATTAGCTTTTAAAATAAAATTTAAAAAATATAAAAATAAGCTTAAAGCTTTAAAGGTTTATTATTATAAAAGTAAAAGTATATTTTAATATAAATATAATAATAAAATATAATAGTTTAAATATATAAAAAAAAAGCTTTTTATATTAAAATATATTAGTATTAATATAAAAGAATAAGTAAGCTAATTTATATTAATACTTTTAGTATTAAATAAAAAAAAGGTAGTACTATAAGTAGTATATAAAGCTATAAAAAATACTATTAATTAGTAAAAAGTATAAGTAAGTTTTTTATAAGTATTACTATAAAGTTAAGGCTAATTATTACTATTAAGAGTAATAATTACTATATATATAAAGTTATATATATTTATAATATTTTTTTAGTTACTTTTAAGGATATTATAAAGTCTAACTAGTATTAGTAAGTAATAGTATTATAAGAAAAAAAAAACCTATAAATAATAATAACCTTTATTAATAGTATATTAATTATACTTAAAGGTAGCTAGGTTATTATAAGTATAAATAATATTAGTAAAGTAATATAAATTACCTAACTTTTTAAAGTTTATAAGAATAGCTTTAAGACTTTACTAAAAGTATTAAATATAAAAAAATTATACTTAGAAAAAGGAAATATAATTAGTAAGTTTAAAGAGAACTTTAGGCTTACTTAGAACTTTAATATTAACTTTAGGAATATTAAATTTATTATTAAATATAATAATAAAGGTAAGGAAGAATTAAAATAAAGATAATAATAAAAAGGTTAATTAATTAAGACTAAAGGTAAAAGGTAAAGACTAAGAAAGTATAAGCTAAAAAGGTATATAAAATAAAAAGGAAAAAAAAAGAAAAAGAAAAAGAAATTAAATAGGTACTATAAAGGCTTACTTAAAAGGCTTATAAAAGCCTAAGGAATTAAAAAGTTACTATAAGTTAAAAGGTTTTTTAATTAAAGGTAATTAAAAAAGATCTTTATATAATTACTTAAAGTTTATAAATAGTTATTTTAGTTAAGATAAAAAAGGTAGTATTTTTATATTAATATTATAGCCCTAAGATAGATAATTACTATAAACTAACTATAATAAAATAAAGCTAAAATAAATTATACTAAATTTAGGTATAAGTTAATTTTAGCTAAAAATAGCTAAACTAGAAAGAAGGGATAATTATAATAGCTACTTAGAAATAAGGCTAACTAGCCTAATATATAACCCTATAACCTCCTTAACTTTATTAAGAAAATCCCTTATATTAAATTCTTTCCTTTTTAAGCTTTAGTTAATATAAAACTATTATACCTACCTAGCCTTTATTACTTAGATATTATAATATTATAATAATTTTATTTCTTTATATATAGCTTATTTAAGGTATAGATTATAATAAGTTATATTTTTATTATTAAATTTTAAAAATAAATTAATACTTTATAGTTATAATTATACTACTTATTATATTTATTATATTTATAGCTTATATTATTATATATTTTATTATAACTTTATACTAAATATGAACTTTTATAATAATTACTTAAAAACTATAATAACTACTTAAAGATAAGGCTAACTAGCCTAATACATAACCCTATAACTTCCCTTAACTTTGTTAAAAAAATCCCTTATATTAAGTTTTTACCTCTTTAAGCTTTAGTTAATATAATACTATTATACTTACCTAGCCTTATTACTAAAATACTATAATAATTTTAAAGCTTTTACTTTAAATTACTTACTTATAATTATTATTTTATAATAAACTATTGCTTTTAATACTAAATTAAATAAATTAATATTAAAACCTTAGAAAATTATTAATAACTTTACTTAAATAACTTAAAAAAACTTATTTTAAGTTATTTTAAATTATAATATATATTATAATTTAAACCCTTATTAATATTACTTATATTATTAATTTAAAAAAAAACATTAAATAATTTAAAGTAAAATTTACTTTTTAATAATAAAAAAAAACTAAAGTAATTTATTTAAGAAAATAAACTTTAAAACTTTTATAATAATTAAAAAATAAATAACTTAAAATATTAAAAAGAAATTTAAATTATAAAGGATTTTAATTATAACCTTAATAATACTTTATTAAGTTACTATTAATTTTAAATTAATTTTACTTTTAAAAAGAAAGATAAAGTAAAAACTATTATTACCTTTAAATACTTAATAATATTTAAAAAAAAAAAGAATAAATAGCTTAATAATATAAATTAAACTTTTTAAAAAATATAAAAATAATACTATATTAATAAAAGCTAGATTTTCTTTATATATAATAATATAACCTTAAGTATATAACTTATATAGTTAAGTTACTTTAATAAATAAATAAAAAAGAAAAAAAAGGTTTTAAAGTAAAATTAAAAAGCCTTTTAAAAATAGTTTTTAATTTTTATAAAAAATAAAAAAATTACTAAATCTTTATTATAGCTTAATTTAAGTTTATTTAGTGATAACCTTATAAATCTTTTTAAGACTTTTATAAATACTTTATATTAATTAAAAATTAGTTACTATATAAACTAAAGCTAGTAGCTTATATTTATAAATATTATATAGAATTATTACTAATACTTAAAAAAATTATAGTATTTTAAAAAAAAGTTAAATTTCTTAAAATATAAAAATAATTAATTTAATTAACATAGAAATTATAAAATATATTAAAAAAATAAAATATATTATAACTATAATTAATACTTTATTAGCTAAAAAGAAACTATATTAACCTTAAAAATAAAAAAAAATATTTCTTTACTAATACTTTTAAAAAGGTAATTTAAATTAAACCTTTAATTAAATTTTAAAAAATAAAAATAAAAATAAAAACTTAGTAAAGTACTATAATTACTATAAAACTAAGTATTACTTTTAAAACTACTTTATATTAAAAAAGACTTACTAAGTAAAGAAATTAAAAAACTAAACCTAATTAAAAATATAAGTTAATTTCTAATTAATACTTTTATAATAAATATAAAATTATTTAGCTTTAACTTAGTAATAATTAATAAATAGAATCCAGGTACTTTAATAATAGCTATAAAAGTATTAATAATAAAGTCTTTAACTAAACTAAAGTCTTAGTAAACTTAATTAATAAAGTTACCTTTAGGCTATAGTATTTTAAGTAACTGTAATTATAATAAATATATTACTTAACTAGCTAAAGAGCTATAAAAAGCCTAACTATAAAGTCTATAACTCCCTTACGATTTTAACCTTTTCTAATCTATTTATTTTTTAAAGATACTTATATTACTAATTATAAAATTATTAAAAACTAACTAAGCCTAGGTTATCTATAAGTTCTCTATGTAACTACTTTATTACATTAATAAATACTAATCTTAATTATAGTTAAGATATTAAATATAAGTAATTAGTAACTAGTAACTATTTATTAATAGTATATATAACCTTTCCTTACTAGCTATAAGTATTATTAAAAGGTTTATAATATAAATATTATAGGCCTTTAGTAGCAGGTAAGCTATAAGGTAATATATAAGGAAGCTATATAGGTATAAGTAATTAGTTATAGTAATTAAATAGATAACTACTTACTTAGCCTAGTTATCTTTAAATATAATATCTTTTACTACTTATAGTAAAACTATTACTATAGTAAATAGCTTATATAGGAAATATAAAGCTTAAAAGATACTTAATCTTTAAGTAAAAGAAGCTAATAGTACTTTTATAAAATAATAAAGTATTATTAGTATAACTACTAGATTTTAAGTATTATTATACTTATAAAAGTAATTTTTACTAACCCTTAAGTAGGTATTTACTTAATAATATTTAAAGTATATATATAATAAAATTGCCTAGAAAATTCTATTAAAGTTAATTATATAAAATAAAGAATTCTATATATAAAAAAGAGTTTTTATTTAAAAGTTAAAAAGCCCTTTAGTAAGTAAAAAAAAGCTATAATTAATTAAATAGAATTTAGTTAACTAAGTATATTTACCTTATAAAATAATAACTAATATAAAGGTAATAAATAATAGTTTTAATAGTAGTTTTAATAAAGGAATAAATATAAAATATAATTTAAATATACTTTAAATTAAGTTTAAAAGAAAAGTCTTAACTATAATTAAAGTTTAAGGCTATAAAAGTATACTAGCTTAGGCTTATATTAATTATAATATAAAGATAAATACTAATAGTAAAACCTTTATAAAATCCTAAAGATTTTAATAATTAAAAAATATTAATATTTTCTTTTAAAAAGCTAATAATAGCTAACTTAAAGTAATAAAATATTAAAAAGTACTTTTAATTATAACTAATTACTACTTTAGTTTAAACTACTACTTCTTTATTAATATTACTTTATTTATTTTTAAATATAAAGTTAGTTAGTTATATACTTTAGTATATATA
Organism: Fusarium temperatum; assembly: GCA_001513835.1. Lineage (NCBI taxonomy): Eukaryota > Fungi > Ascomycota > Sordariomycetes > Hypocreales > Nectriaceae > Fusarium > Fusarium temperatum. The sequence continues at coordinate 734,052 of LJGR01000008.1, forward strand.
TTTAATTAATAAAGTTATTATTAACTTTAGGTTAATTTAACTTTTACTAAGTAACTTATATAAAAGTTAATTTAATTTCTTTATACTAAATTATAACTTTAATAGAACCTTTAGTTTAACCTTACTATTACTTTATATTTATCTAACTTTATTTATAGATACGCTTTATATTAACATTAAAGCCCCCTTTATAGTATATACCTATTTAGCTATATGATAAAGCTACTCTTTATATATATTTAAGTTACCCTTTAAGGCAATAAGAAAAGCTACTTAATTTAATTAAAGGAAATAACCTTTCCTTAAAACCCTTTTTAGGTTTAAAAGTCTTAATAGCTTATTATTAACTAAATTTAAATTAATTTAGCTAAAAGGGCCTATATAATAAATTAACTTAATTAAGGTATAATTAAAGATTACTATTTTAATAAGATTAAATTAATACTTTAATAAAAAGTTCTTCTTAATGGTAGTTACTATTATATATATTTCTTTATATTCTTTCTTTTTAGCTACTACTATAGCTATTTTAATAGCTAGGTTAAGGTTATAGCTAGTTATACAGTAAGCCTAATTATATAGCTATAGGCTTTTATATAGTATTATATTAGTAGCTATAATTAATATTAATAACTATAACTAATAATTAAGTTAGGGAATATACTTAAGTATAATAGATATACTAGCTATAGTATTTTTATAGGTAAGATAAAGAAAAAGACTTAATATAGCTACTAAGAAGCCGTATTTATACTACTTAATTAAGGCAGTAATTACACTATTAAGGTAAATAAACCTTTATTAATATTAAGCTTTAAGATATTAGCTTACTATAAAGGCCTTACTATTTAAGCCTTTATATAAAAGCTAAAAGCCTAATAGCCTTATAAGGCTAATAAAAGGAAAAAAAAAAAAAGCTAATTACTAATAATAAATATATAAAACTACTTAAAGTTTAATAAATATTAATAAAAAAAACTATAATAAACTAATACTTTTTTTTAATATTACTTTAAAAGACCTTTAAATTATAATTTATTTTAAAATAAAAAACTAATAATTTAAAAGGTACTATAAAAAACTTAAATTATTTAAACTTTAGTAATTTTTTAAATAAACTTATAATTAAGTTAAAATCTTTATTACTACTATAATTAATAAGCCTTATTATTTTCTTAATAGAAAACCTTAAAAACTAAACTAACTTAAAAGTATTTTTCTTAAACTTAAAGCTTATATTAAGGTCTTTGACTATAATAAAGTAATTAAAATACTTAACTTTAAAAAAACTAATTATATAATTAACCTTAAGAAAAAGAAAAAACTGCTTTATAATTTAATTTACTTTTTATTTTAAGTAAAACTTTAAAAACTTTATAAATATATTTAAAAAAACTTAAAAACTAACTAAATTTACCTTTTTAAAAGCTAAGCTAAATTACCTATCCTTTTTATTTTAAAAAATAATAAAAGCGTATATTTCTATATAAATTACTAAAGGTTAAATATTATTATAATTTAAAACTATTACCTTTTACCTTTAATATTAAAAGTTATAAATAAAATTTAAAAAGTAAAGTATTTTTTTAAAAGTAATATTAAAAATATATACTATAAAATTTATATTTAGAAGAAAATAAGTAAAAAACTGCTTTTTAAACTTATTATAACTATTTTAAATATATAGTATTACTATTTAAACCAATTAATATACTTACTATATATTAATATTATATTTATTAAGCCCTTTAAGGCCTTATAAGTATAATTTATATAGTGTATTTAAATTATATTTTAATTTTATTAAAAATAAAAAATAAATATATATAATACTTAAGTTAAATTTTATAAAAAATAAAAGCTATTAAATTATATATAAAATCCTTTAAATATACCTTTTACTAAAACTAAGTTAAGTTTTTAAAATTTATTTAAATTACTAAAGGTATTGAAATAAATTTAATAAAAATTTAAACTATTACTAAATAGCTTAAGCTTACTATTTATAAAAAAGTGTAAGTTTTTTTTAAAGTTTTATAACTTTTATAAGTAATTTATTTATAGTTACTTAAAGGTTATAGTACTTTTTATAGCTTTTTAAAAGAAAATTAAAATAAAAAGAAATTAAAAAAGTATATAGTTAAATAATTAAAAAAGATAAGTATTTTAATCCTTTATTATTAAGTTGAAAAAAGTATTAGTTTTAAAGTATCTTAATCTTAAGAAATAAATTTATATTAAACTAAATATATTAAATTATATTATAATAAGTATTCTTTTTTAATTAAATAATAAAGGAAAATACTACTTTATTATATTTTACTTTTAAAAGTTTAATAACTTTAAAAAATAATATAATACTTTTAATTAAAAAATAATAGCTATTATAAAGTTATTTAAGTATTAGTAATATTATTTTTAAAGTACTTTAAAATAAGTAAAAGTATTAAGTAATTACTTAAACCTTTAATTATTTATAAAAAATATAAAATTAAATAATAAGTAAGTATAATAGTATTTATATTTAATAACTTATAACTTTATAATTAAGTATAAAAAAGAAGTAATAAATTTTATTAATACTTTTTTAAAGCCTTTAAAAGTTAAAAAAAAGAAATACTATAAGCTAGATTTAATTAAATCCTTAAAAAATAAAATAGTAAAAGTATAAGCTATAATAAAAAGTTAAAAGCTAAAAAAGAAATTAAGTAAAATACTTATAAAAAGAGAATTTTATTTTAAACTCTAAGTAAGTTAAAGGTAAACAAAATATTTTAAGTATTAAAACTAACTTAATTCTACTACTAAATAAGATAAATATTATAAGCTAAAAACTTAATTTAAATATATATTTTAAAAAATATTTAAATTATTTATAGTAATTTTTAATAAAATAGTAACTTAATTTTTATATTAAAAGAATTTTTTAAAAAATAAAGTATTATAGCTATTAATTAAATAAATTAAGCTAATATAGTTAAAAGATAAAATAATACTTAGCTAAAAAAATAAAATATTTTAAGTAAACTATAAAAAAGGGTTTTAAAGGTAAAGAATTAAAAATAACTTATTTTATTTTAAAAATAGATTTTATATACTATTAAAACCTAATTTAAGGAAAGAAATACTAAAGCTATATTATAATAATCTTTTAATAAGCTACTTTAATACTAAAAAACCTAAAAGTTAATGTAAAGGAAACTTTATTAAAAAAGCCTTAAAACTAATATAAAATAATATATATTTATATATAAAATCTATTAAGAAATAGTATTTAAGAAATATTAACCTTATAGTAAGCTTAAAAGCCTACTAACTTTATTTTAATTCTTTAGGAAAGTCTTTATAAACTTTATAATAAGCTTACTATTAGTACTTATTAAAAGCTAGCTAGTAAATATAATCCTAATAATAATTAATAAGTTTATAAAATTTATATAATTTCTATTTATTTTTATTAAAAGTATTACTTTTAAACTAATTAAATTATTTTATAAAAAGATTAAACTATAGTTTATAGTACTTAAATGTATTATTTTAAATAAGAAATCTATTTTTATAAATATTATTTAATTAAAATTAAATTACTACTTTAAGATTAAATAAAAGGTATTAATAGTATTTTACCTTTAGATTAATAAATAAATAGATAAATTAAATTAAATATTTAGTTTTTTTATATAATACTTTATTAAAAATAATTAAAATATTTAATTAAAGCTTTTATAAATAGCTTAATTTACTTATAACTTAAGTATTAATATTATAATAAAAGTTACTTTAAATAAAGCTTTTATAAATTTTAACTTAAAATTTTATATTATTACTAAAAATATTAACTTTAAGGGAAAAGTTTTAAAAGTTAAATATAAAATAAAAAAACTATAAAAGTTAAAAAATAAGCTTATAATATACTAATAAAATACTATAAAAAGATAAATAAAATACTTTAATATAAAATACTAAAAAATAGAATTTAAATAAAAATAATTAGTTATACTTTTAACTAAAAACCTAAAGCTTAAAAAATAAAAGAAAAAGTTAGCTTTAAGATTTATTAAACTTTTTAAAATTACTAAGTATATTAAGCTATAAGTATACTAACTAGCCTTATTAAACTAATATATAAAAATATATAATATCTTTTATATAAGCCTTTTTAAAGTATATTAAGTAAGAAATTATAAAAAGTATAACTTCTTACTAATACTAACTAAATATTAAAAAAAAATAACTAATAAAAAGTAATATAAAGTAAAAAAAAAAAGGAAATTTAAAAAAGATTATATTACTTTATAAAATAAAAAAGGTAATTAGTTAAGTATAATAAATAAGTTATTACTATTAAAAAGTAAGGTCTTTTTATAGCTAATATATAAAGTATAGCTAATAGGGTTTTATAATAAAAAGAATATAATATAATACTTATTTTTTAATATATTATAATAAATAGTATTATATACTATACTAAAGAATATAATAACTTTAATATTAAGTCTTTTTTTTTTT
>LJGR01000008.1:738629-759657 GCA_001513835.1 Fusarium temperatum
TTTTTTTTTTTTTCTTCTTATTAGCCTTATAAGGCTATTAAGCTTTTAGCTTTTATATAAAGGCTTAAACAGTAAGGCCTCTATAGCAGGCTAGTATCTTAAAACTTAATATTAGTAAAGGTTTATCTGCCTTAGTAGCGTGATTACTGCCTTAATTAAGCAGTATAAATACTGCTTACCCCTTAGCAGCTATATTAGGTCCCTTTCTTTATCCTACCTATAAGAATACTATAGCTAGTATATTTATTATAAAGTACATTCCCTAACCTAACTATTAGTTATAGTTACTAATATTAATCCTAGCTACCAGTAAGATACCTGCTATACAAAATAGCCTATAGCTATATAATAATACCTACTACATAACTAGCTACAACCTTAATCTAGCTATTAGACTGGCTATAGTAGCTACTAAGAAGAATAAATATAAAGAGATATATATAATAGTAGCTACTATTAGGAAGAACTTCTTATTAAGGTACTAATCTAACCTTATTAAGATAGTAATTTTTAATTATGCCTTAATTAGGTTAATCTGTTATATAGGCCTTCTTAGCCTGATTAATCTAAACTAGGTTAATAATAAGCTATCCCTTCTTAAGGACCTAGAAAGTAACCTAAGGGAAAGTAACTACCTTAGGTTAGACCAGGTAGCCTTCCTTGCTGCCTTTATAGGTAACTCGGTTGTATATAAAGAGTAGCTTCTTAACATAGCCAAAAGGGTTTACAATATAGAGAGGGTCCTGCTATTAATATAAGAATAAATGCAGGGTAATAGCAGGGTTTAAAGGTTCTGTTAAAGTTAGAATCTGGCGTAAAGGAATTAGGTTAACTTTTATATAAGTTAGTTAGCAAAAGTTAAATTAACCTAAAGTTAATAATAACTCTATTAATTAAATGCATGTGCCAAAGCACATAACTAACTAACCTTGCATCCAAGAATAGATAAGGTAATATTAGTAAAGAAGCAGTAGTTTAAACTAGGGTTAACTTTTATATAAAGACTTAAATAGTAAGGCCCTTATAGCAAGCTAGTATCTTAAAACTTAATATTAGTAAAGGTTTATCTGCCTTAGTAGTGTAATTACTACTTTAATTAAGCAGTATAAATACTGCCTATAGGTTTACTTCTTTATAGCTATATTAAGTCCCTTCCTTTATCTTACCTAAAAGAATACTATAGCTAGTATATCTATTATACTTAAGTACATTCCCTAACCTAACTTTCCCTTTATTAATTATAGTTATTAATATTAATCCTAGCTACTAATAAAATACCTACTATATAAAAGAGCCTATAGCTATATAATTAAGGCTACTATATAACTAGCTATAACCTTAATTAAGGTATTAGGCTGGCCTGGGAGGCAACTAATAGTAAAAAACGTAAAGAGATTTATATAATAGTAGTTACTATTAGGAAGAACTTTTTATTAAGGTGCCTATTTAACCTTATTAAGATAGCTATTTTTAACTATATCCTAATTAGGTTAATTTATTATATAGGCTAGCAGAGCCTTATTTATATAATTAATCTAATCTAGGTTAATAAGGAGCTATTAGGTTTTAAAAAACTAGAAAAGAACCTAAGAAAAGGTAACTACCTTTAGTTATACTAGGCTGCCTTCCTAGCTACCTTAATAGGGCTAAACTTAATTATATATAAAAAGTAGCTTCTTAATATATCTAAAAGGGTTATTAATATAGCAGGGGTAATGCTTTTAAATTAATAAGGATAAACGCAGGGTAATAGTAGGGTTTAAAGGTTTAAAGGAATTAGGTTAACTTTTATATAAGTTAGTTAGTAAAAGTTAAATTAACCTTTATTAATTAAATGCACGTGTTAAAGTACGTAACTAACTAACCTTATATTTAAGAATAGATAAGGTAATATTAGTAAAGAAGTAGTAGTTTAAACTAGGGAATATTAAGTCTTAAGGTTATATAGCTACTGCCTTAAACCTTATAATTTAACTAAATAAGTAGCTTTAATTTATAAGTATAAAAAAGATATTTTTTTTAGCTTTAGTAAGCTATATACTCTTTTTATTATTACCTTAAATAGGTAATTAGCACTAAGGCTTTAATACTAAAGGCCTAAGTTTAAATAACCTAAAAACCCTTAAAACTATTATAAAGTACTTTACTATATAATTAATATTAATAATAACTAACTTAACTATAACTCTCTAAATATAGTAGCTACTTATTATATAAATAGTTTGTTAATTAATATTAATAGTCTTTATCTTAATAATATCCTTAATTTATATACTTTCCTTAAGTATTATTAAATTATAAGTAAAAACCTATTATATATTAATAAATTACTATTAAAACAGTAAGTTAATTTAATAATCTTTAATTATAAAGTAAGGCTTTTTATTATATAAAATAAATATATTTTTAAATATATTATAAGCTAAATATAGGCCTTAAAAAACCGTATTAATTAGCTAAAATATAACTAAAACCTATTAATAAAGTAATAAGTCTTTATAACTTAAATTATATTAAGTAGTAGTAATAGTATATATTAAGTATAGTTTATAGAGTTTAAGTATATAGTTATAATAGTTAAATTAATAGTATAAATATTATATTATAGAAATTAAAGGTAATTATAGTATAAAAGAAAAAAAGTAAAAGGAAAAAGAAAGAAAAAAAAGTAAATTAGAAAATAAAGGTTTTAATATTAAGGGAAAAACTATAAATATTAGGAAACTAAAGCTAGCTATATAAGTTAGTAATAAATGAAATTAGGCTTTAAAGTAATATAATATAAAAAATATAAGTTAAAATATAATATAAATAATAAATACTTAAAAGGTTATTACTATAAGTATATAATATATATTATAAATTATTATAATAATTTGTTTTTATTAGTCTTATAAGGCTATTAAGCTTTTAGCTTTTATATAAAGGCTTAAACAGTAAGGCCTTTATAGTTAGCTAGTATTTTAAAAGTTAAGATTAATAAAAGGTTATTTACTTTAGTAGTATAATTACTGCCTTAATTAAGTAGTATAAGTACTGCCCTTTAGTAGCTATATTAAGTCCCTTTCTTTATCCTACCTATAAGACTAAGATAATACTATAGCTAGTATACTTATTATACTTAACTATATTTCTTAATATACCTATTAGTTATTATTATTAATATTAATTATAGCTATATAATAGCTACTTAGAGATAAGGCTAACTAGCCTAATACATAACCCCATAACCCCTTTAACTTTATTAAGAAAATCCCTTATATTAAATTCTTCCCTCTTTAAGCTTTAGTTAATATAATATTATTATACCTATCTAGCCTTTACTACTACAATATTATAATAATTCTAAAGCTTTTATCCTAAGCTACCTAGTTATAATAATTAACTTGTAATAAACTACTATTTTTAGTATTAAACTAAATAAATTAATACTAAAACCTTAAGAAGTTACTATTAACTTTACCTAAATAACCTAAAAAGAGTTATTTTAAACTATAATATATACTATAACTTAAACTTCTATTAATATTACTTATATTATTACTTTAAAGAAAAGGATTAAATAACTTTAAGTAAAACTTACCTTTTAGTAATAAAAAAGGAAACTAAAATAGCTTATTTAGGAAAGTAAACTTTAAAACCTTCTTAATAATTAAGAAAAAAATAACCTAAAATATTAAAAAGATATTTAAATTACTAAAAACTTAAATTATAATCTTAATAATACCTTATTAAGTTACTATTAATTTTAAACTAGTTTATTTTCTTTTTTTTAAGAAAAGATTAAAGTAAAGAATATTATTATCTTTAAATACCTAATAATATTTTAAAAAAAAGATAAATAGCTTAATAATATAAATTAAAGCTTTTAAAAAATATAAAAGTAATACTATATTAATAAAAGTTAAATTCTTTTTATATAAAATAATATAACCCTAAGTATATAACTTATATAGTTAAGCTATTTTAATAAATAAATAAAAAAGAAAAAAAAGTTTTTAAAATAAAATTAAAAAGCCTTTAAAAATAGTTTTTAACCTTTATAAAAAATAAAAGAAATTACTAAATCCTTATTATAGCTTAACTTAAGTATACTTAATAATAACCTAGTTAATTTCCTTAAGACTTTTATAAATACTTTATATTTATTAAGAATTACTTACTATATAAATTAAAGCTAATAGCTTATATTTACTAATACTATATAAAACTATTACTAATACTTAAGGATATTATAGTATTTTAAGGAAAAGTTAAATTCCTTAAAATATAAAAAAAACTAGTTTAATTAGTATAATAACTATAAGATATATTAAATAAAAAGAATAAGTATATTATAACTATAACTAATATCTTACTAGTTAAGAGAAAACTATATTAACCTTAAGAATAAATAAAAATATTTTTTTACTAATACTTTTAAAAAAGTAACTTAAATTAAACCTTTATTTAAACCTTAAAGAATAAAAATAAAAATAAAAATAAAAACCTAAGCTTAATAAAATACTATAATTATTATAAAACTAAGTATTATTTTTAAAACTATCTTATATTAAAAAAAACTAATTAAGTAAAAAAGTTAAAAAACTAAACCTAACTAAAGATATAAATTAATCTTTAGTAAATACTTTTATAATAAATATAAAATATAACCTAAATATACCCTAAACTAGGTTTAAGAAAAAGATCTTAACTATAATTAAGGTCTAAGGTTATAAAAATATACTAGCTTAAGCTTATATTAATTATAATATAAAAATAAATACTATTAGTAAAACCTTTATAAAATCCTAGGAATTTTAATAACTAAAAGATACTAATACTTCTTTCTAAGGAATTAATAATAGCTAACTTAAAATAATAAAATATTAAAAAGTATTTTTAACTATACTTAATTACTAAAAATAGATATATAAAACTACTTAAAGTTTAATAAATATTAATAAGAAAAACTATAATAAACTAATACTTTTTTTTAATATTACTTTAAAAGACTTTTAAATTATAGCTAACTTTAAGATATAAAAATAGTAATTTAAAGGTTATTATAAAAGGCTTAAACTTTTTAAACTTAAGTAATTTTTTAAAAAGATATATAATTAAATTAAGATCTTTATTATTACTATAATTAATAAACCTTACTTACTTTTTAATAAAAAACCTTAAAAACTTAACTAACTTAAAAGTATTTTTTTTTAAACTTAAGGTATATATTAAAGTTTTTAGCTATAATAAGGTAATTAAAATACTTAACTTTAAAAAGACTAACTATATAATTAACTTTAAGGGAAAAAAAGGGCTATCTTATAGTTTAATTTACTTCTTATTATAAATAGAACTCTAAGAACTTTATAAGTATATTTAAAAAAAACCTAAAAACTAGCTAAATTTATTTTTTTAAAAGCCTAGTTAGGTTACTTATTTTTTCTATTTTATAGAAAGATAAAGGTATATATTTTTATATTAATTACTAAGAGTTAAATACTATTATAATTAAGAACTATTACTTTTTACCTTTAATATTAAAAATTATAAATAAAATTTTAAAAAGAAAGTATTTCTTTAAGATTAATATTAAGAATATATATTATTAAATTTATATTTATAAAAGGGATAAGTAAAAGATTACTTTTTAAACTTATTATAGCTATTTTAAATATATAGTAATACCTTATAAACTAGCTAATATTCTTATTATATTTTAATATTATATTTACTAAGCCCTTTAAGGTTTTATAAATATAATTTATATAATTTATTTAAATAATATTTTAATCTTTCTAAAAATAAAAATAAAATATATTTAATACTTAAGTTAAATCCTTAAAAAAATAAAGACTATTAAATTATATATAAAACCCTTTAAATATACTTTTTATTAAAACTAAATTAAGTTTTTAAAATTTATCTTAACTATTAAAGGTATTAAGATAAACTTAGTAAGGATTTAAACTATTACTAAGTAGCTTAAACTTACTACCTATAAAGAAATATAAGTCTTTTTAAGGTTTTATAACTTTTATAAATAGTTTATTTATAGTTACTTAAAGATTATAGTACTTTTTATAGCTTTTTTAAAAGAAAATTAAAATAAAAAAAAGCTAGAAAATATAAAGCTAAATAATTAGAAAAAGTAAGTATTTTAAGCCTTTATTATTAAGTTTAAAAAGGCCTTAGTCTTAAAGTATTTTAGTTTTAAGAGATATATTTATATTAAGATAAATATATTAAATTATACTATAGTTAGTATTCTTTTTTAATTAAATAACAAAGGAAAATACTACTTTATTATATTTTAATCTTAAAAGTTTAATAACCTTAAAAGATAATATAGTACTTTTTATTAGGAAATAATAATTATTATAAAGTTATTTAAGTACTAATAATATTACCTTAAAGGTACTTTAAAATAAGTAAAAATCCTAAGTAATTATTAAAACCTTTAATTATTTATAAAAAATATAAAATTAAATAAAAAGTAAGTATAATAGTATTTATACTTAATATCTTATAACTTTATAATTAAGTATAAAAAAGAATTAAATAATTTTACTAATACCTCTTTAAGACCTTTAAAAGTTAAAAGAAAGAAATACTATAAGCTAGACTTAATTAAATTTTTAAAGAATAAAATAGTAAAAGTATAAGCTATAATAAAAAGTTAAATACTAAAAGAGAGGTTAAGTAAAATACCCCTAGTTTAAACTACTGCTTCTTTACTAATATTACTTTATCTATTCTTAGATATAAGGTCAGTTAGTTACGTACTTTAGCATGTATATTTAATTAATAAAGCTAGTTATTATTAACTTTAGGTTAATTTAACTTTTACTAACTAACTTATATAAATAGAATTAACCTAATTTCTTTATACTAGGTTTTAACTTTAATAGAACCTTTAGTCTAACTTTATTATTACTTTATATTTATCCTTATATTAATAGTAAGACCTTTTTTATATTATAAACCCTTTTAGCTATATTATAAAGCTACTTTTTATATATATTTAAGCCTTTAAATACAGTAAGGAAGGCTACCTAGTCTAATTAAAAGGGATAACCTTCCTTTAGGACCCTCTTTAGGTTTAAGAGGCTTAATAGCTTATTATTAACCTAGTTTAAATTAATTTAGCTAAAAAGGCCTATATAATAGATTAATAAAATTAGCTTATAATTAAAAATAGCTATTTTAATAAGGTTAGATTAATACCTTAATAAGAAGTTCTTTCTAATAGTAGCTATTATTATATAGATCTTTTTAATATCTTTTTTATTAGCTGCCTATAAGGCAGGCATAATAGCTATATTAAGGTTATAGCTAGTTATATAGTAGGCCTAATTATATAGCTATAAGGTATTTTATATAAGTATTATATTAGTAGCTATAATTAATATTAGTAACTATAACTAACAGGTATTTAAGTTAGGGAATGTACTTTATAATAAATATACTAGCTATAGTATTCTTTTAGGTAGGATAAAGGAAGGGACCTAATATAGCTATAAGGGGCAGTATTTATACTGCTTAATTAAGGCAGTAATTACATTACTAAGGCAAATAAACCTTTACTAATATTAAGTTTTAAGATACTAGCTTACTATAAGGGCCTTACTATTTAAGCCATTATATAGAAGTTAAAAGCTTAATAGCCTTATAAGGCTAATAAAAAGAAAAAAGAAAAAAAAAAAAAGTAAAATACTTATAAAGGGAAAGATTTTATCTTAAGCCTTAAGTAAATTAAAGGTAAATAAAATATCCTTAAGTATTAAAAATAACCTAGCTTTAGTACTAAATAATATAAATATTATAAGCTAGAAACCTAGTTTAAATATATAATCTTAAGAAATATTAGGATTATTTATAGTAATTTTTAATAATATAGTAACTTAATCTTTATATTAAAAGAGTTTATTAAAAGATAAGGTATTAAAGTTACTAATTAAACTAATTTAGCTTATATAGTTAAAAGATAAATTAATATCTAGCTAAAAGAATAAGATATTTTAAGTAAACTATAAAAAAGGCTTTTAAAAGTAAAAGATTAAAAATAACTTTCTTTACTTTAAGAACTAACTTTATATATTATTAAATCTTTTTTTTTTCTTTTTTTTTTTCTTTTTATTAGCCTTATAAGCCTATTAAGCTTTTAACTTCTATATAATAGCTTAAATAGTAAGGCCCTTATAGCAGGCTAGTATCTTAAAACTTAATATTAGTAAAGGTTTATTTGCCTCAGTAGTGTAATTACTGCCTTAATTAAGTAGTATAAATACTGCCTGTAGGTCTATTACCCCTTGCAGCTATATTAGGTCCCTTTCTTTATCCTACCTAAAAGACTAAGATAATACTATAGCTAGTATATTTATTACACTTAAGTACGTTTCCTAACCTATTAGTTATAGTTACTAATATTAATTATAGCTACTAATACAATACCTATATAAAATACCTTATAGCTATATAATTAGGCCTACTATATAACTAGCTATAACCTTAATATAGCTATTATACCTGCCTTATAAGTAGCTAATAAAAAAAAGTTAAAAAGATTTATATAATAGTAGCTATTATTAAAAAGAACTTTTTATTAAGGTACTAATTTAACCTTATTAAAATAGCTATTTTTAATTATAAGCTAATTTTATTAATTTATTATATAGGCCCTTTTAGCTAGATTAATCTAAACTAGGTTAATAATAAGCTATTAAGCCTTGTAAACCTAAAGAGGGTCCTAAGAAAAGGTTATTTCCTTTAATTAAACTAAGTAGCCTTCTTTACTATATTTAAAGGTAACTTAAATATATATAAAAAGTAGCTTTATAATATAATTAAAAGGTTTTATAATATAAAGAAGGTCTTACTATTAATATAAAGATAAATATAAGGTAATAGTAAGGTTAGACTAAAGGTTTTATTAAAGTTAGAACCTAGTATAAAGGAATTAGGTTAACTCTATTTATATAAGTTAGTTAGTAAAAGTTAAATTAACCTAAAGTTAATAATAACTCTATTAATTAAATGTATATACTAAAGCACGTAACTAACCGACCTTGTATTTAAGAATAGATAAAGTAATATTAGTAAAGAAGCAGTAGTTTAAACTAGGGATTACTAAACCTTAATTTAAAAAAAGAATACTAAGATTATACTATAATAACCTTTTAATAGGCTATTTTAGTATTAAAAGAACTTAAAAGCTAATTTAAAAAAAGCTTTATTAAAAAGGCCTAGAAACTAATATAAAATAGTATATATTTATATATAGTACTTATTAAGAAATAGTATTTAAAAAATATTAACCCTATAAAAGGCTTAAAAGCCTATTAATACTATTATATCTTTTTAAAAAAGTCTTTATAGACTTTATAATAAGCCTATTACTAATACTTTTTAAAAGCTAGTTAGTAAATATAATCTTAGTAATAGTTAATAGGTTTATAAAATTTATATAACTTTTACTTATTTTTACTAAGATTACTACTTTTAAGCTTATTAAGTTAGTTTATAAGGAAATTAAACTATAGTTTAAAGTATATAAAGGTATTATTTTAAATAAAAAGGCTATTTTTATAAGTATATTTTAATTAAAATTATATTACTACTTTAAAATTAAATAAAGGCTATTAATAGTATTTTACCTTTAAATTAATAAGTAAATAGAAAAGATAAATTAAATACTTAGTTATTATTTATAATATTTTATTAAAAATAACTAAAATATTTAACTAAAACTTCTATAAATAGCTTAATTTATTTATAACTTAAGTATTAATATTATAATAAGTGTAGCTTTAAATAAAGCTTTTATAGGTTTTAACTTAAAATTTTATATTATTACTAAAAATATTAGCTTTAAGAAAAAAGTTTTAAAAGTTTAATATAAAATAAAGAAACTATAAAAGCTAAGAAATAAGCTTATAATATACTAATAAAATACTATAAAAGAATAAATAAAGTACTTTAATATTAAGTACTAAAAGATAGAATTTAAGTAAAAATAACTAGTTATACTTTTAACTAAGAACTTAAGGCTTAAAAGAAAAAAAAAGAAACTTACTTTAAGATTTATTAAACTATTAAGGATTACTAAATATATTAAGCTATAAGTATATTAACTAGCCTTACTAAACTAATATATAAAAATATATAATATTCTTTATATTAATTTCTTTAAAGTATATTAAGTAAAGGACTATAAGAAGTATAATTCTTTATTAATATTAAACCTTAAAAAGAAAAATAATTAATAAAAAGTAAAATAAATTAAAAAAAAAAGGAAATTAATAAAAAATTATATTACTTTATAAAATAAAAAAAATAGCTAGTAAAATATAATTAATAGGTTATTACTATAAATATAAAAAATATACTTTAAATTATTATAATATAAGTTAAGTCCTAAGTTAAGTTAAAGAGTAAAAAATTAAAGTTATAAACTAAAGTAGCTTTATAAAAGTAAGGATAATTAAAAAAAAGTATTAATTAAGTTTAAAAATATTAGCTATAAAAATGCTAAATATAAGTAAAAGTAACTATAAAAACTATAAGTAAATTTCCTTTTATTTTAATTTAAAAACTATTAAAATTAACTATAATAATAACTATAAAGACTAATTTACTATATTACTAATTAAGTACTTAAGCTAATTTATTATAATTCTTTATAGTATATATAAGTTTAAAAGTAATTAAAAGAATATTTAATAAAGCTTTATATACTTAAGAAAAAATACTTATATTTTCTAGAAATTATAAGGTCCTAACTTATAAGAAAAAGTAAAATAGTTATTAATACTATTAAGTAGTTTATTATTTTAGCTTTTATAATTAAAAAAGAAAATAGTAAGGTAAAATAAAAATAAATTATTAAATATTAAGCTTTAATTATAAGTAGTATTTTTTAAGTAGTTTAAGTAAAAAACCTTAAAAAAATATTAAGAAGTTAGTTAAAAAGTAAAAAATATATAAAAGGTAATTATAAAATAAAACCCTAAAGGTTTTAAATTTTTATAACTATATCTTAAAATTAAACTATAATATAAATAAGTATTAAGATAAAATAAATACTTAATATAAAACCTTTATAAGGATTAATAGCTAAATTAAAGTTAAAGTTAAGAAGCTTAAGGTAAAGCTTAAAGGTTTTAGTAAGGTTTTAATTTAAGCTTTTAATTACTTAAAAGTAAAAGGAATAGGTAATAACTTATTAAGCTATATATTTAGTATTTATTAGCTTTAAAAATAAGGTTTAAAAAATATAAAAATAAGCTTAAAGCTTTAAAGGTTTATTATTATAAAAATAAAAGTATATTTTAATATAAATATACTAATAAAATATAATAGTTTAGGTATATTAAATAAAGGCCTTTTATATTAAAATATATTAGTATTAATATAAAGAAATAAGTAAGCTAATTTATATTAATACTTTATTATTAATTAATAAAAAGTATAAGTAAGATCCTTATAGGTATTACTATAAAGTTAAGGCTAATTATTACTATTAATAGTAATAATTACTATTGAAAAGTCAAATATCTCTGTAGCCAATACGCAAGGCATAGCTAATAAGGTCTTATATAATAAGAATAACACAATATAATGCTTATTTTTCAGCATATCACAATGTATAGCGTCATACACTACGCCAAAGAACACAATAACCTTAATGTTAAGTCTCTAATAATTACTATATATATAAAGTTATATATATTTATAATATTCTTTTAATTACCTTTAAAGATATTATAAAGTCTAGCTAATATTAATAAGTAATAGTATTATAAAAAGAAAAGAAAACTTATAAATAATAATAACTTTTATTAATAGTATATTTATTATACTTAAAGGTAGTTAAATTATTATAAGTATAAATAATATTAGTAAAGTAATATAAATTACTTAATTTCTTAAGGTTTATAAAGATAGCTTTTAGACCTTATTAAAAGTAATAAATATATAAAAGATATACTTAAAAAAAAAAGGTATAATTAGTAGGTTTAAAGAGAACTTTAGGCTTACCTAGGACTTTAATACTAACTTTAAGTATATTAAATTTATTATTAAATATAATAATAAAGATAAGGGGAAATTAAAATAAAAATAATAATAAAAGGGTTTATTAATTAAGATTAAAGGTAAAAGGTAAAAACTAAAATAGTATAAATTAAAACCTTATATAAAAAAAAAAGGAAAAAAAAAAGGAAAAAAAATTAAATAAGTACTTTAAAGGCTTACCTAAAAGGCTTATAAAAGCCTAAGAAATTAAAAAGTTACTATAAGTTAAAAGGTCTTTTAATTAAAGATAATTAAAAAAGATCTTTATATAATTACTTAGAGTTTATAGGTAGTTATTTTAATTAAAATAAAAAAGGTAGTATTTTTATACTAATACTATAGCCTTAAGATAAATAACTACTATAAACTAACTATAATAAGATAAAGCTAAAATAAATTATATTAAATTTAAATATAAGTTAATCTTAGCTAAGAATAGCTAAATTAGAAAGGGAAGATAATTATAATAGCTACTTAAAGATAAGGCTAACTAGCCTAATATATAACCCTATAACCCCCTTAACTCTATTAAAAAAATCCCTTATATTAAATTCTTTCCTCTTTAAGCTTTAGTTAATATAATACTATTATGCCTATCTAGCCTTTATTACTAAGATACTATAATATTATCCTACCTATAAGAATACTATAGTTAGTATATTTATTATACTTTTACTTAAAGGTTAGTAAGACCTTAATTAAGTAAAAGATTAAATATAACCTTATAAGTATATTTTCTAACTTATTAGTTATAGTTAATAATATAAATTATAGCTACTAATATAATACTTACTATATATTAAAGTCTATAAACTAATTAAGGCTATTATATAACTAATTATAATCTTATTAATATAATTAAACTAGTACTAAAGTAGGCTAATAGTAATAATTATTATAAGCTTTATATAAAAAGTATAGCTAATTTTAATTACATTTTAATTAATATAATTTATTATATAAATTAAGCTTACTTTAGTTATTTAATAAATTTAATCTAACTAGCTAAAAAGCTAGTTAAACTAAAGAACTTAAAAAAGACTATAAGAAAAGGCTTATCCCTTAATATAAATAAAGTAGCTTTTATTATAATATTAATAAGTTTAAACTTATATAAAAAGTAGTTAGTAAATGTAATTATTAAGGGTAAATATATAGTCTACTTCCTTTTACTTATATAAAATAAATATATAAACTAGGCTTATAGTCTAAGACCTTAAAAGTAAAAGCGTATTTATAAATAAAGTTCTAAAATAAATATAAAATAATAGCAGGGTTCTATAAAGGTTTAAAGGAATTAGGTTAACTCTATTTATATAAGTTAGTTAGTAAAAGTTAAATTAACCTTTATTAATTAAATATATATACTATAGTATATAACTAACTAACTATATATTTAAAAATAAATAAAGTAATATTAGTAAAAAGGCAGTACTTTAAATTATAAAAGTAGTAATAATAAGCTATACTAATAGTAGTTTATAAAGTTAAAATATATAACTATAGTACTTAAATTATTAATATAAATAGTATATTATAAAAACTAAAAGTAATTATAGTATAAAAAACCCAAGTATTAATTATCTATATTATTCCTTAACCTGTGTTCTTTATACTATATTGCCTTAGGGCCTAATCTAATCTATTACTAACCTACACAGCTAGCTTTAGTCTGCTAACATTTACAGTTTTTCCCCTAACGCTAAAACCTTTATTTCCTAATTTACCTTTTTTCCCCTTTTTTTCCCTTTACTTCCTTTCCTTTACGCTATAATTGCCCTTAATTCCTATAATATAATATTTACACTATTAATTTAATTACTATAACTGTATATTTTAACTCTATAAACTATACCTAATATATACCATTACTACTACTTAATATAATTTAGGTTATAAAGACCTATTACTTTATTAATAGGTCTTAACCCTATTCTAGCTAATTATAAAGGTCTTATAAGGCCTATATCTAGCTTATAATATATCTAAGGATATATTTATTTTATTATATATTAAGAAGCCTTACTTAGTAATTAAAGATTATAAGCTTAACTTACTATATTAGCAGTAATCTATTAATATATAGTAGGTCTTTGCTTATAATTTAATAATACTTAAAGAAAGTATATAAATTAAGGATATTATAAAGATAGAGATTATTAATATTAGTTAAAGATCCGGTCTTATAGTAATTAGCTGCTATAGCTAGAGGGTTATAGCTAGGTTACCTAATATTAATGTTAATTACATAGCAGTATATCTTGTAATAGTTTTAGGGGTTCTTAGGTTATTTAGAATTAGGCCTTTAGTATTAGAGCCTTAATGCTAATTACCTGTTTAGGGTAATAATAAAGAGGGTATATAGCCTGCTAAGGCTAGGAAAAATATCTCTTTTATGCTTATAGATTAAGGCTACTTATTTAGTTAGATTATAAGGTTTAAGGCAGTAGCTATATAACCTTAAGACTTAATATTAAGGTTATTATATTCTTTAGTATAGTATATAATACTATATATTGTAATATGCTAAAAAATAAGTATTATATTATATTATTCTTATTATATAAGACCCTAATAGCTATACCTTGTATATTAGCTATAGAGATATTTAACTTTTTAATAGTATAAAAAAAAAAGAAAAAAAAGGTAAAAAAAGTAAATTAAAACATAAATATTTTAATATTAAAAAAAAAACTATAAATATTAATAAACTAAAGCTAGCTATATAAGTTAGTAATAAATTAAGTTAAGCCTTTTTTTTCTTTTTATTAGCCTTATAAGGCTATTAAGCTTTATTAAGACCTAACTTTATATAAAGGTCTTATTATATAACTAAGGAATATATTATAGTCTAGATAACTAATTAAGGCAAAATATATACTAAAATAATAAGAAAATTCAGGGCTTTTAATTAGTATGCTTACCTAAGTAAAATATAGAGAATTAAGCAAGTTTTATATATTAAAGTTTTTATAATAAACTTTAAATATTTCCTACTAAGGAAGTATTAGTTAGAAAGTTACGTAAACTAGGTTACGTAATAATTATATAATAAGGATTATATATATTAGATTTTACCCCTTAGTTAGATAATTTATAATATACTATAAGAAACCTTACTTTTTTATTTAAGCTTTATAAGCCTACTAAAGGCTAGCGCCTTCTAAATTAGGTAAAAAGTATATCTTATTTTTCTTTAAATTTTAGCGGTTTTTATAATAGTTATTTTATTACTATTAGGTCTACCTCTCTTTAGGAATTTTAATACCTGCTTTTTGGAATATTTATATAAACCCTAGGACTTCCTACTTAGGGAACTTCCTTTTAGTTATAGACTTATTAGCTTCCTAATTATATAATATATATTATTAAATTCGGAAAAATTCGCTTTATTTAACGGACCTACTTTTATCTTATAAATCCTACCCTATGCCTTACTATTCGGCAGTTATAACTTTTTACTCTCTTAATACCTCCTTCTCCTTTTCTATTACTATAGTACATCCTACTACTTATAGTAAATTTATTAGCTATTTTATTTAAGCCTTAACAGGTTATAAGCCTGGCAGTATTCCTGCTATTATAAGAGAAAAATACCTAGAAGATAAAGAAACTTTTACTATCTTCTTATATATTCCTACTTAGGATTATTTTTCTTTAACTATACCTATTAAGGTTTACCCTATTTTAGAAGAATTTAAAAATATAGCTATTTTTCTTTATAACTTTTATTTAGAGAATAAGCTACTTATTTTAAATCTAGAAATAGAAGAGCCAGTCTTTATAAGCTTTTCTATTATCTAGGATAAATATTATAAGGCTAAATAGTCTAAAAAATACTTTATTAAAATTAATGAATTTTCTCTTCCTAAAGGTAAATAAAAAGAATTTTTATTCTTTATAACTTATAACTAATAATATACTAAATTAAAATCTAAAAAAAAGACTTAAAAAATCTATTTTTATACTATAAAAGGTATTTTATAACTTTCCTTTTTAATAACTATAACTAATATCTTTAGAAGGATTTAGTTTAAATAGATATATAAATAAAAAAGTCTTAAGTATATTATTTTATCTCTTTTCCCTTATATATATTTCTTAAAGCTAATATATATTTAGAAAAATAACTAAATATAATATTTCTCCTTTAAAAGGAAGTAATAATTATATAACTTAGGCTTTAAGACTTTAAGCTTTCTTAGCTAAGGAAAAACTATCTAGTACTATTTTACAAGATAATATTCCTGCTAATAAAAGTAAAGAAGCTTTAGCTAATATAAGATTATATTTAGAAGACGGCCCTTTATTACAGATAAAACACTGTATTACTGCTAAAGAGGCTTAGGATTCTTTAAAAAATCTATATAATTCTTCTGGATTTACTTCTAAATTCTTAATTATAAAAGAATTTTTTAACCTTAATTTAAATAATTTTACCTCTATAAAAGAATATTTAAATAAGGTAAAAGAAGTAATAGATAAATTAAAATCTAGAGATATTATTATACCTAGAAAAGTAATTATAACCTGGATTTTAAATAATCTAGATAATAATTACTCTTCTTATATAACTAATATCTCTTAGGCTTTAAGAAAAGACCCTGATTCTTATACTATAGAAAATCTTACTTCTAGCCTTATAGATAAGTCTAAAAGGCTATATAGTAGAGATTCTAAAGTATATTTATCTAATAAAAATACTTATAAGGGTAAAAAACCCTGGAAAAAGAAGAAAATAGCTAATAAATACTCTTATTGTAAAATTACAGGACATTTAGATAAAGACTACTATTTTCTACACCCTAATAAGGCTCCTAAGAATTTTAAAATAAAGGATAATAATAAGGTTATAAAAACCTATAAAAATCCTAAAAAGAATAATTCTAAGCCTAAAAGGGAAATAAGAGAAGAAAATATAGAAAAACTTCTTATAGCTAAAGTAGCTAAAGAAAAAAGGGAAAAAGAAAAAAAGAAAGAAGAATCTCTATCTAAAATAGATTTAGATTTTAAATATACTTCTAAACATAGCTCCCTAGAGGTATATAACCCTATATTACTCCTAAAAAAGCAAAATACTAATAAAAATAAAATAGGAACTTTAATAAACTCTTTATCTAAAGATTTAAAAGAAAATCTATTAAGATATAAGGTAAAAAGTCCTATTTATAACTATAAAGAAAATATTACTAATTTTATCTAGGATACAGGTGCTTCTAGGCATATAGTATCTAATAAGAATTTCCTTATTAATTATAAATTAATAAATACCAGAGTTAACTAGGGAAAAGCTACTTCTATAGTAGTAAAAGGAAAAGGAGATTTAATAGTAAATTTTAATAATAATAATAATAAATTTATTTTACAAAACTGTTATTATATACCTGAAATAGGAGTAAATATTATAAGTTGCTCTTCTTTACCTAAAATAACTTTTATTATTAAAGAAAATAATTTATATCTTTTAGAAAAGAATAATCTTCTAGCTATAGGATATTTAAAGGATAAACTATATAATATACCTTTAAAAATATATAAAAATAATTATAATAATAATAAAATACCTATTGCTTTATTAATAAATAAAAGTAAAATTTATATAAATATATATAAATTACACTTAAAGCTAGGGCATCTTTGCCTTAAGACTTTAAAGAAGATTATTTCTAAAAATAATAATAATAATAATAATTATAAATATTATTATAAAATAGAAGATATAAAGAAAATAGAAGAATGTAAAATATACTTTAAAGCTAAAGCTACTAATAAAATAAATAAACTATCTAATAAAACTAAATATAAATATTTAGATAAAATAGTTAGTAATATTTAGGGACCTTCTAAAACACCTACCTATAATAATTATACTTATTTTATTACCTTTATGGATAAGGCAACTAGATATTTAGAAGTTTATTTAATAAAAAATAAATCTAAGATTTTAAATAAATTTAAGATATTTAAAGTAAAAATAGAAAATAACCCTTATAATATAACTATTAAGGAATTCTTTTCTAATAATACTAAAGAATATATATATAAAATAAAACCTTATTATATATATAAAGGTATTATTTATAATACTAGTCCTCCTTATACTAAAGAACCTAATAGTGCTATAAAAAGGATAAATAGGACTATATTAGCTATAATTAGGGCTTTATTATTTACAGCTAATTTACCTAACTATTTATAGGGTAAAGCCTTAGAGGCTGCTATATATATATATAATAGAAGCCCACATTCTGCTTTAAAAAATAATTTAAGTCCCTTAGAAGCTAAGGATAATATTATATTAAATTTAAAAGATTTATATAATATAAAAACCTTTAGTTCTATAGTATATTATAAAAACCATAACCCTGTATCTAAATTAGATACTAAAGCTTATAAAGGGGTTATTATAGGTTATTTACCTAATAGCTATAAAATTTAGGATTTTAATAAAAAGAAAGTTATTATATCTAGAGATATAACTATTATAGAAAATAGTTTTCTAGAAAAGAATATTAATAATAAAATAACTTTTAATAACCTACCTCAGATTAATAAATCTATAAAAGATAATATTCAACCTAATATTATATATAATAATAAGCCTAAAATAACAGTAAAAATACCTAAAAAGCCTACTAATTTTTATAAAGACTATAAGGAATTCCTTACTATATTAAATATAGTAGAAAATAATAATATAATAGAACCTAATAACTATAATCAAGCTATAAGCTGTACTTTAGCTTATAAATAGGTTAAATCTATAAAAATAGAAATAATAAAATTAATTAGGCAAAAAACCTAGAATATAGTATTTCTTCCAAAAGGAAGAATAGCTATAAAAGGCCGCTGGGTATATAAAATAAAAACAGATAATAATAATAATATTATTAAATATAAATCTAGATATGTAGTTCAGGGATTTAATTAGATATATCTATTAGATTATACTAAAACCTATGCTACTACAGCTAGGCCTGAAACTATTAGGATTTTATTTATAATAGCTATAGTAAATAATTATTATTTACAGCAATATAATGTAAAAAATGCATTTGCTAATACTAATATAGATAAAGAAATATATATAACTATTCCTATAGGCTTTAGAGATTATATTCTTAAAGACTTTATAGAGAATTATAAGAAAACAAATCCTAATAAAAAGCTAGATTTAAATAAAATAGCTTTAAAATTAAATAAAGCTTTATATAGCCTAAAACAAAGTCCTAGACTTTAGTATTTATTACTCTCTAAATTATTTAAAAATTTAGGTTTTAAAGTATTACCCTTTAATAGTAGGGTTTTTATAAATAAATTAGCTAAAATAGCTATTATATATTACGTAGATAACCTAATTTTTATAGGCCTAAATATAGAAGATATAAATAATATAGCTAAAAAGCTCTCTAAAGATATTACTATCCAGGCTTTAGGAGAGGTTAAAGACTTTTTAGGCATACATATAACTATAAACAGAGAGAATAAAGAAATATATTTATCCTAGACTAAATATATTTATAATAAAATAAAAGAATATAATAAAGATAATATAGGATTTTCTAAAATACCTATAAAAAATACAGAAAAATTAGTAAAATCTACTAAAACTGCATTAAAAAAGGATATATTATAATTTCAAAAAGAAATAAGCTCCCTATTATATCTAGCTATAAAAACTAGGCCTAATATAGCTTTTGCAGTTAATATTAGCTCTAGATTTACTAATAAACCTAATAAAAGCCATTTTAATGCCTTAAATAATATTTAGAAATATTTAAATAAATATCCTAATTTAGGATTAAAATATAACTATAATATAGACTTTAATAGTTTAAATTTAGTTATAAGAGGCTATACAGATGCTAATTAGGCTAGTAATATAGGAGATAGAAAATCTAATAATAGATTTTGCTTCTATTTATATAATAATCTAATTAGTTAGAAAACTAATAAATAAGCCTGTATAGCAGTTAGTACCTGTAAAGCAGAGTATATAGCCTTAAGGGAGGCTACTAAAGAAGCTAAATCTTTAAATTATTTATATAAATACTTATTAAATAATTTATTTATAGCTTATAATAAGTCTATACCTCCTATTTTAACAGATAACTTAGCTACTAAATAGTTAGCTAAGAATTCTAGTAATTATAAAAGATCTAAGTATATAGATATAGCTTATTATTTTACTAGAGATAAAGTTAAAAAAGAAAATATTAAAATATTTTTTATAAAAGGGGAAGATAATATAGCAGACTTTTTTACTAAAAGTCTAGAAAATATAAAATTTAATAAAATAAAAGAATAGCTATCTTTAGCTTAAAATCCTATATAAAAGAGTTTTTTAGTTTAATAAATATTAAGCTTTTCTCTTTAATAAAAGTATTTTCTTCTTATAATAATAATACTATCTTTTAAAGAAGTTTTTATACTTATAATAATAAGAGTTTTAAATAATAATACATTTTCTCTTATATAATATAAATAAGAGTTATTTTTCTCTTAAATAATATAAATAAGAGTTATTTTTTCTCTTATATAAAAAGGTTAAAAATTCCTTTAAAATAAAAATATAATTTAATAAATAAGAGTTATTTTTCTCTTATTAAAAGATATAACTATATCCCTTATTATAACTTAAAGAAATAACTAAGGTTATCTCTTTAAGGGAGGCTGTTAAGACCTAACTTTATATAAAGGTCTTATTATATAACTAAGGAATATATTATAGTCCAGATAACTAATTAGGGCAAAATATATACTAAAATAATAAGAAAATTCAGGGCTTTTAATTAGTATGCTTACCTAAGCAAAATATAAAGAATTAAGTAAGTTCTATATATTAAAGTTTTTATAATAAACTTTAAATATTTCCTATTAAGAAAGTATTAGTTAGAAAGTTACGTAAACTAGGTTACGTAATAATTATATAATAAGGATTATATATATTAGATTTTACCCCTTAGTTAGA
>LJGR01000008.1:759707-796316 GCA_001513835.1 Fusarium temperatum
TAGATAATTTATAATATACTATAAGAAACCTTACTTTCTTATTTAAGCTTTATAAGCCTACTAAAGGCTAGTGCCTTTTAAATTAGGTAAAAAGTATATCTTATTTTTCTTTAAATTTTAGCGGTTTTTATAACAGTTATTTTATTACTATTAGGTTTACCTTTCTTTAGGAATTTTAATGCCTACTCTTTAGAATATCTATATAAACCCTAGGACTTCCTACTTAGGGAACTCCCTTTTAATTATAGACTTATTAGCTTCCTAATTATATAATATATATTATTAAATTCGGAAAAATTCGCTCTATTTAACGGACCTACTTTTATCTTATAAATCCTACCCTATGCCTTACTATTTAGCAGTTATAACTTTTTATTCTCTTAATACCTCCTTCTTCTCTTCTATTACTATAGTACATCCTACTACTTATAGTGAATTTATCGGCTATTTTATTCAAGCCTTAACAAGCTTTTAGCTTTTATATAAAGGCTTAAATAGTAAAGCCTTTATAGTAAGCTAGTATCTTAAAACTTAATATTAATAAAGGTTTATTTACCTTAATAGTATAATTACTACCTTAATTAAGTAATATAAGTACTGCCTTTTAATAGCTATATTAAGTCTTTTTTTTTTTTTACTTATAAAACTAAAATAATACTATAACTAGTATATTTATTACACTTTTAAAGTATATTTCCTAACCTAACTATTAGTTATAGTTACTAATATTAATTATAACTACTAATATAATATTACACTAAAGCTTACAGATTAATTAAAGCTATTATTATTATTATTTTTCTTTTTCTTTTTATTAGCCTTATAAGGCCATTAAGCTTTTAACTTTTATATAAAGACTTAAACAGTAAGGCTCTTATAGTAAGCTAGTATCTTAAAACTTAATATTAGTAAAGGTTTATTTGCCTTAGTAGCGTAATTACTGCTTTAATTAAGTAGTATAAATACTGCCTATAGGTCCCTCCGTAGCTATATTAGGTCCCTTCCTTTATCCTACCTAAAAGATCTTTTATTAACCCTTATATTATACTGCAGCTAGTATATCTATTATAAAGTACATTCCCTGACCTAACTATTAGTTACAGTTACTAACATTAATCCTAGCTACTAATAAGATGCCTGTCTTAAATACTTATATATATATAATTTAATATTATTATTATAAAAATTTAATTATTTTTCTTTATTTTTTATAAAAGTAAAGAACTATTTTTAAAAACCTTTTTAATTTTACTTTAAAGACTTTTTTATTTTTTATTTATTAAAGTAACTTAATTATATAAGTTATATACTTAAGGTTATATTATTATATATAAAGAAAATTTAGTTTTTAATAATATAATAGTATTTTTTTGTTTTTTAAATACTTTAATTTATATTATTAAGCTATTTATTTATTCTTAAAATATTATTAAGTATTTAAGAATAATAATATTTTTTACTTTAACTTTTTTATTTAAAAAAAAAGCTAGTTTAAACTTAATAGTAACTTAATAAAATATTATTAAAAGTATAATTTAAATTTATAGTAATTAAAATATCTTTTTATAGTTTTAAGTTATTATATAAATAATAACTTAAAGTAATTTTTATTAAGTAATTTAAGTAAAGTTATTAATAATTTTTTAAGATTTTAATATTAATTTATTTTATTTAGTATTAAAAGTAATATTTTTTTATAAGTTAATTATTATATTTAAGTAACTTAAAGTAAAGCTTTAAAAGTATTATAATATTTAAATTATAAAGGCTAAGTAAGTATAATAGTATTATATTAATTAAAGCTTAAAAAAGTAAGATTTTTAGTTATAAAACTTTTATAATAATATTAAAAAAGTTATAAATTATATATTTAATTAGTTTACTTTACTTTTAAGTAGCTATTATATAAAAAAAAAAAAATTTATTAATAAGTATTATTATTATTTTTAATAATTTAAATTAAATTTATTTTTAAGAAATAAACTTTTATAATTTACTTATATAACTTCCTTTTCTTTTTCTTTTTATATTTTCTTCCCTTCTCTTTTTATATTTCTACCTCTAACCTAAGCCATGTACTTAACACTCCCTCTTTACATTAGCCTCTCACTCTGCATGGCTGCAGTGACTGGTTCCTGCCACCTTTCATCCGCGAAACTCAGAAGATGCATCGAGAAGCCATCTATCAACGCCACAGCGGATAACTACCCGGGCTATGCTTCGTCAGCTCACAGCACAACATATCCATACAACGTCACCTGTCTCAACGATGTTCCTGTTGCAGCATCAGCCTGCAAGTCCACCAATCCTGACGAAGCTCTTGCATGTGCGCGCAAGTTCATTGACGCCATCGACGAGCAGATCAGCTTTCTGTACGCTCGTCGTCTTGGCTACGCTGCAGTAGCAGGAGCAGCCAAGTTCAACAACGGCACGGCTCTGAATGACCCTACCAGGAACCAGGCCGTCGCTGCCGGAATGGCTGCCAGGGTTCTCAAGTACGGAGGCAGTGAGGAGACCGGCAGGATCATGGGTGGTGAAGGATGTCAGATCTATGCTAGTCTTGAGTATGAAGCTCAGCAGATTCAGACCTGCGGTGGAAGGTTGAACGCAACCTTCGAGAGGGTCTGCAAGTGAGCATCTTCAACATGCGCGCAAACAACGACCCTGTGAGATGGTCTGAGGAAGCATCTTCGTGTAGCTAGCTGTCAATAGGAAAATAGGGTTGATTCGGATGTTAGTGCGAATTTACCTGAGTCTATAAAATTCTCATCATACGAGCCCATGCAGCGGTCTGGCCGATTCAGCGATTTCTTAAACTTTAAGACATGTCTAATAAGTGACCGTTTTCAGGAATGTGATCTAGCGATGACATCTTTGTAATTTCCCATGTTGCAATCGCTTGTTTCAGTGAACTTTAATAAATTATCCTCGGCAATTATCTCCCGTAGTCTTGAGTTTAAAACATACGGAGTAATTCTTGGTCTTATGGCGTCGGCACGGTGTCGGCACGCGAACTGGCACCCGTGGGACATTTCTCAACTACCATGGACCTCATCATCGTTCATTACGAGCTGGCTCCGAGATGGTCGTTTAGACCATAGTTACCGGCAGTTGTTGATGTCGTGTCAGGGCGCTATGCCAAATCGGAGTTTAGCGCCATTGCTGGTTCCTGCATCGGAGACTCCGCGTTCTTGAGGTCATTGAAGCGGGATATACCGGCTGGGACCAGCACGACGAGGACGAGGAGATCGCCGCCACAGCCAATGCTGTCGCTTGAACACCACCTGTGAAAGGGCCAAGCTTTGCATCTTGAACCATTTATCTATATGGCCACCATTAGGGCATGATCGGCAAGCCCGGGTTAGTACGTTGTGTTGTTGATTTTTACCGTTATCTTGCATAAAGTAGTATAATTTTAACCATTTTGCTGCATTAGGCTCTATTTAGCTGCTATTCTAGGTACTAACTTAATTAGGCCTATAGACTACTTTTTCCCTATATACTAAGCTAGTAAGGGCTACTTAAGCTACCTAAATAGGTAAGGTTATTAAGAAATCTATATATTTTACAGTATAGTATCCTAGGTAAAAACTGTTATAAATTTAGTTTTTAAGAAAGCTACTTTAGAAGGCTAATGTACTTAAAAACCGGCCATAACTTAGTAACCCGGGCTTGCCGATCATGCCCTTAGCGCATTTAATTAAGAGACTGGTCCTGCGCCGTATAAGCTGAGCTGCCCAAACGTACTCCCACCATCATGGGGTTACTACGGTGGCTATATATGCTTTATAATTATCTATACGGGGTCAAGCCATTTCACCAAGAACAAGAGTTTAAAGTTGATTTCAAGGTTCTGAGAAACGCTGATGTTTATTTTAAGAATGCCCTCCACTTTTATCGTCAAGGTCTTCAAGGGAGTCTCACCCTCCCTTCAAGGCTGAGACATTGAGGCTGCTCTCCATACCAGGCACCATCCCTTGAAGGGGGGACACTCAGCCAAGGGATGTCTTGGCCATGATGACAGATCCAAGTTGATTCTTCAGCGACTGGCAATCTCCTCATGAGTCTTCGGTCCTGTGATCATCCTGTCCTTACTCGCGCTTAACCGACATATGCCCTCCATGTCTTTGAGCATGATACCAAACACTCATTTGAACCATGACGATACTCACTCGCTGCCGTTGTCAAGCCGACATGGCCATGCCCAAGGCCGTAGCATGGATGTGACGGCGTCGACTCTGCACAGAAGCAGTCCTCTCGATCTAGACTTCGCTAAGATTCGGCCGCTCATTAAATCGGGAACATACCTTGAACCAATCGACACAAGTGTTCGCACCTCAAGCGACATCCAAGCTGTTTCTCCGACTACACCAAGCGATCCATCAACGCTGAGATTCTCATCCAACGCTGGCATCATCGAGCATTACTCACAGGCTTGGAATACTCAAGACAACCAAAACGATCGAACAGAGCATAACTTCTCCGAATTTGAGCAACTCATTGGCCCAACAGCCGGCCATGCTCCACGATGGCCATTCATCAATGATGATAGCCTAAATACCCCAGACTCTGTAGATGCAGAGCACTTATTTCCTTCCTCCCGTGCTCCAACGACAAGGCCAAGGCCAATATACCAGATCCACGAAGGTCTAGAAGATCTTGCCGATCTATATGTTCCGCCCATGGACTCAGTACCCGAAGCTGGCGAGGTAGAAGCACGCCCTCCGCGACCTCCTCCTACATCCCGAACCGGCCCTGGCAAGGTCATGACAGCGGCTGAGTTCGAGGCTCTACAGAAGCGCAAGGTCCGAGAAGAAGCTGAAAGGCGCTTCTATGGCGGTGAAGAAGAGGAAGACGATAAACTGGACTACGAGGGTATAGACGATACCGAGGCAGTGAACAGACAGAAAGCGCAGCGTAAGAAGCAGCAGGCGTATCTCGATGGCGGCTATCGACAACAGATGATGAAGAGCACAAATGGACCTGACCTCCCACCATTGATTTCTGACTCGCGAGTCTCGTCATCGTGGTCCATGAAGTCGTTCAAGACGTTTCAAGGTTTGCGAGAAGACAACACCCCAAGGCGTGACCACGAAGATGAGGACGAGGATGTGCCTTTAGCACTGCTGCAGATCCAGCGGCGGTCAGGTAGCAAGGCTCCATCCATCATCAACTTCGGTCCGACGAGGGGAGATTCCATCTCACAGCTCCTACCGATTGACAGCATTAGACAAAACTCACGAACACCAATGCCAGCATTTGCGAGAAGTCTTCCGCAAGATATCTTCCCAGCGGGCCCCCAAACTGCCTGGCCCATGAACAACCAGCAGCTCATCCCAGGCGGTTTGGTCGGCGTGATAGCGAGCGAAGAGCGCGCCAAGAAGGCGCGCCGTGTACCCCCCAGTACCGGCTTCCAGCCTCTGCCCGACACCAACGAGGCTTTCAACTGGGGCCAAGCAATGACACAGCCCGTCGGGACAGCGCATTCCTTTGGCCTGCCAGGGACGCAGACACCGATGGCCTTCTCTAGGCCTCAGACGCCAGTTGCTATCCCTCAGCTGCCCCCGCTTACTTCCAACCAAGAGATGTTCAACTTCTTGCAGGCTCAGACTCAGATTCTGAGATCCATGGCGACTATGAACCAGAGAAGCAATCAACACGGGGATACCTTCTCAACTCAGAAGTCGGTCATGAATATGGGGCCTCCCGGTGCCGGGTCGACGTATGCCCCGTCCCTTTATGCACCTTCAAACTATGCAAAGTCGAACTATGCACCATCGAATTACGCAAGATCTGTTCATCAACAACCCGGGGGATATGCAGCGTCAGTCGCACCATCAGAACGCAACACCATTGGCCTTCCAAGTCGTTACAGACCAGTTTCTAAAGCTGTGAACCAAACAACCTTGGGAAAAGCAAACAAGAACGATGAAATAATGCCTCTCGGCAACTGGGATAACAATAGATCTAACATTCCTCGAACTAGTGTTGCCATCGACCAAGATAGCACAGATGATGACGACGATGACGCATTCTGGAGAGCGAAAAGAGAAAAAAGAGATAGAAGGAGGGCTAGGTTTATCCAGGAGGCTGATTTGGGAATAAAGCCAGAATGGATTAGCTAGAAAACGTTAGATATGCATACAAATTTAGATGGGCGTAATATGGTAAAAAGGAGAACATGAAATGGGTTGGGATATCATAATTGTGGAAAGAATAGAGGACTATAGTAACCTAATAGAACTAATGATAATAATTCTGACAAACGTATTGGAGGCATTATAACCCTTAGACAGAAGCAAAAGAGTTATGAACTAGGTTTTCAACTCACTTATATGTATAAATCACTTTGCACCTTATCTCTTTATAGAACTTCATCCGGTTAAAGATCAACTCCTGAAGCCAGACTTTTACAGATATGTTCGAACACTACGCTCATAGGCGCAGGTAATCATTACAATATGAAATAGTGTAAATTTATCTTATTCCATCTCACAAAGTATCATCGTATATGAATGAGGGCACTCTACCGCTCTGTTGCCCTGACATCTATTTGTGAGTCTTTATGAGGACTTCTTGAAGATAGCGTGGAAGTCGAAGTATGCTTCGTCCCGGCATTGGGAAACACGGGCGCTGCGAGATCTGACGAAGATCTCGACACAGGGCGAGAGCGACCAGTTGGATCTCCACGGGCTGTGGCCGCCAACGCGTCGAGCTGTGTCATGGTATCGATCTGTGTTGAAGACCTAGATTTCATGAACGAAGCTCTGTCATCAGCCATGAACTGGTATCTTGCATCTGGATTCTTTCGCCAGAACACGAGGGCACTTGATATGATGATCATGAGCAGCAGGATCAGGGAGAAAGCGGCATTGGCAACGAAGAGAACGAGGCCAGTCACGGAAGGACCCATTCGTGGCATGCCGAGAACATTGGTGAAGATGAAGAGGCATATGGCGTTGAGGAAGTTGAGAACGAAGATGGCAATGTTGAAGGAGTTCGTGCTCTTGTCCATGAAGGGACGCATGACGCTGGTGGCGATGAGAGCAGCGGCTTCGATGAGAATGAGGGCGACTGCCTGGGTAACTCCACTCTTCTGGCTCAGAGCAACAAACATGCCCTTGACGAAGATGTAAGCCAGCTGGGGCACGATAAAGTAGTAGCCGGTAGCTCGATACTGGATGTACAAGAATCCCCACTTGTTGAGGATTCGCGAGTTGGAGTAAAGAGTGACAACTGGGTTGTTGTGTCTCGCGAGTGTGACAATCTTCAGAGCTGCCACGGTGAGAGTGAGCAGAACTGTGAAAAAGAAGAAGACCGCGAGGACAATGTGCGCAGCCGAGTCAACCTGCGTGAACTCCCAGAGGCAAAGAATGGTGATGGGAGGGAAACCCATTAGGGTGAGTCTGAGAAGAATTCCCTTGAGGATGGTCCGCCATTCTGTTCGGAACTCGAGGAAGCGCTCTCGCTTGATCCACGCCTGCTTAGCACACAGGTCGAGGACAAGCTTGAAGAGGAAGACTAAGATGCAGGCGAAGACAGTGAAAATACCGAAGAAGACGATGGCGGTTAGGAAGAGATTCGTTGTCTCAATATGTGATCGGAACGCCACGCGCTGGATGCCGTAGACTAAATATGAGCCGGTTTCGAGTTCAATATTGCCTCGTTTCGAGAAGGCGAAGTCACGACGGATCAGAGCTGCAGCGCCCGGGATGCTTTCCAAAGACCGTTTCACAACTTGGACCGAAGCAGTAGCGAGATTGTCAAAGAGACGCGCGGGCTTTCCCCCTGTAGCGCGATCATACCAAGTGAAGATATCTTGCATCCAGCCCATTCGGATGATACCCATCGACCACTGGAAGTTCTGCGTCCAAGCATCCACGACTGGCGGCATGGTAACAGCGGTAAGTCCGATGATAGCCTGGGCCTGGAAGTAGGCAAAGAGTGACAAAGTGTTGGCGGCAAGATGAGCAGCTGCATTGCCGTAGCCGGCTAAGGAGATGAGTGCTGAGGAAATGAGACCGATTCCAATGATGATGGCAGTGACCCATTTGACTGAAAGTTGCTCGACAGTCTTGCCAGTGGAGAAGTTGGCCTCGACACAGGCAACACTCTCGCCCGTGGAGGTCATATTGACATATGCGCGCACAGTGGCATCTAGATCAGGAATGCCATACGCGATGCCAGGAATCTGATCCAAGGCATTGCCAAGCGGGACGTTGAACTTGATGTCGATATCACCGGGAGCCATAGGACATAGACTCGGCAAGTCGAAGCTAGTTCTGCAAGGATCGACGACCTCGTGAAGGAATTGATGGCCATAGACTTCAAGGGTGACATCAAAGTTCACATAGCCTTGAACTGATGCCAGAGCATTGACGTTGATGGTGGCCAGTGAGTTGTTGGGCGTGACGACAACGTGAAAGAGACTGGCAGTCAATAGCGAGCCTTGCTGACAACTGTTGAGAGATTTTGACTCAAGAACCCTGCCGGCCATTGCGGAGGGCAGTTGGGCGAGCCATGAGAATAAGATGAGAGATGGTGTGAATAGCTTCATGATGGCGGTGGATTGATGCGGTCGGCTACCGCTGAAATTGAGTTGGTAACTGGATGCGTTTGCGTGCTATGAGTTGGGCTCAAGGCTGTTGGATTATATGCGACAGTAGAATGCGACACTGTGAACCATTGTTGATGTTTTTCAATGATGCGCGCGACGACAGACAGACAGACAGACAGACTTTCGGCTGACGCGGGGAAGTTCGAGAGGCGTTCAGGTCCGGAAAATGAAGCGAGAGTGTCGGACACTTTTGAGCCAAGCTATCCCGAGGCTGCGCAAGATGCTTCAGCGATGGAAGCGATCAAGTTGATGGAACTGGTGATGGTTCAAGTTGGTTGACAATTGAAGCCTGTCGGATGGAGAAACAAATAAAGACGGCAGGATGGAGTCAATTCGACTCGACGGGGTTGGCATGGGAAATTAGAAATAAGCTAACGAGGGGAAACACGCCAACAGTGGGGATCTGGGCTCATCTACCTCTATAATTGGTGCGTTTCTTGTTCCTCAGCATGTTAAAATTGGACGTTGATACGAGGTCTTTGCCAATCACTGACGCATGCGACATCAGATTATCCCGCATCATAGTATTTCCGACCGAATGCCCTCGTATTTGCTTGACTAGATGGGTGAGTAAGAATGAATGTGAAATGTGTCAAATCATGAATTGTAACCGCAATAAGCATGTTTTGCCTTCATCTTTTCCCCGCCGACTCTCCTCCCTTGACTCAGCCAGCATACGTCATGAATGCCACTTCTGAGCGGCTAAAAAATGGTGGGCAGGCAGGCTACCTTGGGCTCCGCCTGTTGTTAGTGCAGAGGCCCTAAATATTGATCCGAGTACAGTGGGGTTATTGGAGAGAGTGCTCTGAAATCGTGATTCCCAGCACTGTTGTTGAGATAACGCTGCACTGTGCTGCTGTTAGCTTGCGTGCACTGCGCTGCACTCGCATTGCCCTTGCGACCTGTACTACCCTGTGTTGGTTCAAGCAGAACACCTGTTTCCGCAAACCATCAATGGAGAATAGTAATATCTCTTCAGCTGTTACCTGGCCATTTACGTATAGGTTATTATATTATTTACTAAATGACAGTAAAGTAATCAAATTGCGCTAGGTGCGGTTGAGCTGCGAATTGAAGATAAAACGCTGATGGGGGCAGCTTGTGAACGTCTAACAAAACCAATTGCGTAACTGAGCCGCATCAGTGTGAAACATCTCGTGGCCATCAAAGGTATTATGGACTGTTTTATTGCAGATATGGGGAATCATAAAGCCTCGCCACAAGATTTCCTATTTTGTTGAGGTAGAATCTGAAAGCAGGGTCTTCATCCAGTTTGGGCCCGTTCTTGATGAAATACGTTTTGCCAAAATAGCCCCGGACCGCATGGAAAAACAGGGCATTTACCCAGAACCAGTTTCTTGATCTAGGAGAGCACTCCAAGCGAACTGCCTGATTGAGTTATCGGATGCTTTACGCGATATCCCTGGATGATATGCCCAATCAACGACAGGCATCAAGTCTCGGCGCATAACCTCACCATCTGTACCACCACAACCCGCATGGCGTGTTCCCTACAAATGTTTGACTTTCTCCTCACTTACCTTTTTAACCATCCGAGAAATTTGCTCATTTTGAAGTGCTCCGCCAATAATCACAGTCCCATGTCCTCTCCTCCGGCGCCTGCACTAGTCTCATCGCCTGAGCAGGCTACTCAGACATCGCAGCCAGTTGCGGATGCACATACTCCAGACCAACCACATGAGCCAGCTGCTCCCCACCAACCTGAACAAGAACCAGTAATCGACGACGATTCTGCCTTGAGTGCCGGAGTGTATGATTTCTGTGGGGGAATCGACTTTGAACCATAGCTGACATCTGCAGAGACTCTTCGACGGCATCTGTTGCTTCAAGTATCTTGGAGTATCGAAAGTTTAAGGGACGGTCCTATCACTCTACCTACCATGACAGTAGCTATCCAATTCCCACTGACGAACAAACTCTTGAGAACTTTGATCTGATGTGAGTGATTATTGCCCGGCGCCTCCTTTGGCATAGACTAGCTACTGATTAGAACTAGGCATCACTTCCTGACATTACTCACTGACGACAAGCTGTATCTGGCACCTTTAAAGGACGATGTTCAGGTACGGTGGCATTGGTGAGATGGATATTTGCAGGGCTGACGCTTTCCGTGATACAGAGAGTACTTGATGTTGGAACGGGAACAGGTAGGCCACCTCTAGTCAGCACAGGCATACACGATGCTGATCGGTTTCTCAGGAATTTGGGCGATGTTTGTGCCATTGATCTCCCATGTTATATCCACTAACTGAACTTACCAGAGACTACGCTGACGAGCACCCAAATACCGCTGTCGTTGGCACAGATTTGTCCGCTGTACAGCCAGACTGGGTACCCCCTAATCTCAAGTTCGAGATCGATGACTGCACTAAGCCCTGGACTTGGGATGCAAATACTTTTGACTTTGTGCATATGCGCTACTTGTTTGGCGCTATAAGAGACTGGACCGCTCTGTTCAAAGAGGCTTACAATGCAGTCAAGCCAGGAGGATGGGTCGAGTCTTGCGAGTCTGAGCCAATGACACACAGCGACGATGGAACCGTAACAGATGATGGGTCAACCGCGCTGGGAGGAACCTGGGATAAGATGTTCATCGAGGGAGGCAAAGCCACCGGATGCTCCTTGTCTGTCCTTACGGAAGATCTCCAGATGAAGGCTATGAAAGAAGCTGGCTTCGTGGATATCCAGGAAACCTTCTACAAGGTGAGCGGAGAGTCCCATAATATTCTGCGCATACTAACCCATCACACCTGAACAGATACCATTTGGTTCATGGCCTAAAGACCCTAAGATGGCTGAGATCGGCCAGTACGCGAAGCTCAGTCTGGAATCCGACCTCGTTGGTAAGTCCTCGATTGTATCTCATAGGAACGGCCAGTAAGAAAGACTGCTGATGAGTTTTACGTAGGATATTCACAGATGATTTGGCACGAAGTTCTGAAGTGGCCGGCCGAAGAGTATCAGATTTTCCTGATGCAGGTACGAAAGGATCTCCGGAACAAGAAACTTCATCCTTACTTCAAGGTTCGCTTTGTCTGGGGCCGGAAGCCTGAAGCCGAACATAAGTAAGTGTCTCAAAGTCATCCGGAAGACAGTATTGGTATTGGGTAATAGCTGGTACTGCGCATGGCAATAAACATTAGGCTATCCGGCGGGGCAAGGTAAGGAAACTTGGGACCTTTATCCTAAGTGATGAAAAGGTGTAGGCAATCTAGTCTAAGCTTAGGGGACTCTTTACCGAGTTTATTTTAGCATCCTGTTCTAAAGTCTTGTATTTTCTTGCTCCGCCTAGGCTACCTAGATCCGAAAGCCGACTTATGGGTTTAACAGATTCCGCTCTCACATTTTCCCCGTACTGGAGGATCTCAACTTGTTGCAAGAATAAACAATCTTTTCTGATATTATGCGCTTTCCATTTGCTATTTTACACCCTCCAGTCTCCAAGTTAGACAAGCTCCAAGGTGCCGTTGAAGTTTCTGATTCTCTCATCAAGGATGATCGAGCTAAGCACCCAGTCTCCATCTCGGGACAGCTCACCCTCAAGTCTCTGACCTCCATCCACAAGACGAACATGTCGTGCAGAAGATCCGAAACCGCCGCCACCATGACGACCGCCACCAGGTACCTGCAGAGTCTGACCAGGATAGATCAGATCAGGGTTGTTGATGCCGTTATGTCGAGCAATCTCCTCAAAGGAGCAATTAAATCGAGCAGCGATGCCTCGAAGAGTATCGCCTTGCTGAACTGTGACGGAAGAAGAGCTACCATGATGGCCACCTGCGGACCAACGGAAGCTTCCTCTGTCGTTTTCGAGGACCTTGTCGAGGGAAATCGATGTGTGTTGGTAGTCTCCGTCTTCCCGCTTACACGAGGCGTGCAGAACGTAGTCGCCGTGAGCATCGAGTCTGATATCTCGAGATGAAGCGGTGAAGTTACCGGCGAAGTGACCAACACGACGTCGGTTGGAGCCACGAGAAGAGCTTCGGCTTCGACTTCGGCGCCGATGGTGGTGAGACTCATAACGATCATCATCGCGGCGCTCCTTTCGTCTCGTCTCCTCCTCTTCCTCGCGTCTCTTCTCTTCCTCCTTTCGTCGCTTCTCCTCTTCCTTCTTCTCGTCTCTCTCATCCTTCCAGTCTCCGGCAGCGTCTTGCAACTTATGACCGCCGAAGGCACCAGCCAAAGCTCCGACGATGGTGCTGGTCTTGCTGTGTCCAGTGACTCCACCCATCTTGTGGCCGCCGAAGGCTCCAGCTGCACCACCGGCAAGAGCTCCCATTACACCACGCTCGCCATCGGGACCATCGCCGCCGTCAAACTGGCCTTGAGGTGCTTGGTTATATGCAGGAGGGCCCTGCTGGTATTGCCCAGGTCCAGACTGTCCACCAGGAGGATACTGAGAGGCCTGAGAGGACTCTGAGTAGTAGGATTGTGAGAGACCTGGGCGGTCTTGCTGATAACCTCCTTGTTGAGGACCACTTTGTTGGTAGCCTCCCTGTTGTTGACCGTACTGCTGAGGACCGCTTTGTTGATAGCCGCCTTGGTCATTGCGACGTTGGTCGTCATCGCCATATCCTCCCTGGCCAGGACCATCCTGGTTGTACCCGGGGTTCTGCTGCTGGAAGTTGACGTTGTGGCCGTAGTAAGTCATTTTGATAGAAGGTATTTGTATAGCTTGAAATGGATTCTGCTTCATCTGTCGGGTTTCGAGCAACTTATATATGTCAACTGCCGAGGCGGAGGCAAAGATGGTCTTCCCAGCCACAGTTGAGGTCTCCATCAACCCTCATGGCCAAACCCAATCGGAAAGCCTGAGACTGGGAAATGTGGATTATCATCAGCACAGCCGCAGAAGATTGAATGATGCCACGTATTGTCTGCGGAGGCTTGAGCGACGCTTGGCCCTCTTCTCTCTGGTCATTTCTGTCTTGGCGTTTGGACTACCGCTGGCCGTTGCGAATGAAGATGCGGGGATTGGTATTTTTAGAACAGGAGCGTCGTCATGTCCCATGGAACACTGCATATGGGGTGTTGCCACCATCTGTCAGAATCTCAATGAAGAATTCATTGGTTTGTAACGAGCCTGTGACTTCTGAGTTTTGGTTTCAGATGCAGACGCTGTGTATCAGGCTCGTTTGTTGTTAGTGTTTGGTGTCTTTTAACATGCGCCAAGCCCCCAAGCGGTTAAGGCGGCAAATTGCCCAGCATCGGTCCTGTCCGTGCTTCCATGGGGCATCTTGCGGTCTGGTAAGGCATTTTTCTAGAAAGGATAATACTATCGCCCGAAATTATTGTACATCTGTGTGCCAAGGAGTTGTGCAACGGATATTGTAGCTCACTCCAAGTTCCCAATATGATGAGAGTCCTCCATCAGAACGCTTGACTCTTTCCACCACAAGATCTCGGCCCACTAGACATTCGTAAGTTCCAAGGCTTCATATCAATGAAACATACCAGGAAAGCAGAAAGAATCTTCGCAACCAACCAGTACGGTATGAGGGCGCGCATCATATCCCCCAAACACCTTGACCTACCAGTCACCTGTATGTTGAAATTTGAGGAAGCTTAGCGAAAACAATGGCTAACAAGCTCGAGGTAAGTTGCAACTGAAAATCTGATATCGATCTTGAGTTTATATAGCGTGTTTCTCTCTTGAGAAAGGGGTATCCTAAACTAACTAGTCATTCTAAACGGCCATCATACGAAACATCACCCTCTTTCCCAACCACATGACGGTAAAGAGGAAACTAAAGAGACAAGAGGCAATACCAAGAACCCATGCGCCTTCTATAGCATAATTAGAGTGCCACTGCTTCGTCGTCGCACTGACTATGTCATCAGCGTTGATCAAGTCAATCCCCTCGCGATGTAGTGTCCTCCAAACATAGTTTCTTCGGGATATAGGCCAGCCTGGTAGCTCCCAGTATCTCGACTTTAAGTTCAAGTTCTTTGCAAGTTGAATCTGATCTGCCAGCTTCTCCTGTTGCGACTTGCTGAAGTATGGAATGACAGTCCCAATAGCTCTAAAGAGAGATACTGAAGCTGTATAAAACTCGTTCTCTTCCACTTCGCGACAAAGCGTATCGTTTCTCTCGCAGAATCCTGGGCGGGACAGAAGATCCAATGAGGCATCGAGAAATACGTCGTGGTATTGTCGCCACTTTTGCAGATCAGAGCCGATATTCACATCCCGCCTCTTACCAATACCGCCGGTTCCGACCACAGTCAGGGGACCGGAATGAAATGAGTGGTCTGCTGGCGTTGATCCAGTATTTTGGTGATATGAAAGATATCCTTTCTGTCTCAAAGGTTCTAGGTGCTTCAGCACTACTGGCCAAGTCTTTTCTGAGTCGTCCTTGACA
The DNA here is from genome assembly GCA_001513835.1 of Fusarium temperatum. Taxonomy (NCBI): domain Eukaryota; kingdom Fungi; phylum Ascomycota; class Sordariomycetes; order Hypocreales; family Nectriaceae; genus Fusarium; species Fusarium temperatum. The sequence continues at coordinate 774,708 of LJGR01000008.1, forward strand.
TCGATGAATAGAATTAGTGTCTTGTTTGGATGGCTAGCAAAAACACCAGCACGGTGTCCCTGGCCCTCGAGGTCACCCGAGGATCGTACGGAGTTAAAAGAATCGAGTATCTCCAGCAAGGGTTCAATGTAGAGAGAGTTTAGGGTCCTCTCTGGTGTGAGATTCCACCAGTGATGGCCGACCAAGAGATCTTCACCGTTCTTGCTGAGCCAAACGTCGGCCTCAACACTAGCACAGCCAACAGATAAAGCCGAGAATAAGGGCCGTGGCCTCAAGTAGTCGTTGTGAGAATGGACCATAACTGGAGTAACTTGAGGCGACAGGACTTTAACCCATCTCTTGGCACTTTCTATAGAATCGCCGTACTTCTCGATAGGATCGGCCAAGGCAAAGCCGGAAGTTTCAAAGGTGTGGACAGCATACCGCTCGATAACAAATGTCATTAAGAAGAACGCGATTCTGGTCAAGATGTCAGCCCATATATGCGACGGACAGTTGACTAAGAACTGACAGGATTAGACATGCTCCAGCAAAGGCGGCGAGAAACCGACTCAGCCACTTGCTACGACCTCTTGTGCATGACCTTCTTCGCAAACAGCCGTATGCTGTGAAGGGCTGCAAGTCGTCTCCATTCGTCGGGCTGGTTGGCCGAAGAGGGCGATACTCAATATCGTCCTTGTGAGTCTGGCTACAGAAGTAGCCTGAGAGATTCATGATTCCTGCAGTAGAGGCAAAGAAACACGGACAGCATGGACACTGGCTATGACTGTAACGTTTTCCACAAGACGAGGACGCATCTTGACGTATAAGAATTACCGAGAGCAATGCGAAAAATACCCGCAAAGTGCCGAATTGATCATGTGGAGGCTTCTGATCTACGACTAGTTCCCGGGTGGCCGTATTACAGCTGGTCTACATCCCACGTGGTTCCACCATGAGACTCTTCACCGACCAATCCTATTCATCAGTTCAACCACGAAGGTTTAGTTTGGACAGTAACTCAAGCTTCAAAGGTTTTTGGCGATCGGCTTGAGCAGATGGCTTGTCTAGACTATTGAGATGGATGCGATAAGCACACGTGTGTCGATGAAGGGACGCGATGCCTCACGCATGAGTCAAACAGGACGAGGTTGCATTGTAGAAATCACCACTGATAAGAGCAACAAAACAGACTTGGCTAATAAGAACTTGGTTTCTGAGTCTGCGCTAGTTAGTCACCTACCTCTACCATGCAGTCTCTCCGGTAGTGCAAGCATGTACTGGAGATCCCTAACTTCATCACCCTTTACTAGAGCAAACTCAATGCGGATATCTACTGAAATTGGGGCAACACTGTTACATACGACCATAGGTAGTGGAAAATACGGGATCCCGTCTGCTCTCCTATAGTCAAGCCACTAACCGGCGGATTAGTAGTTGGGTCGGTGACGACCAGCGAATCCCCGCTGCTGTATGTTGTTTTGCAAGATTTACATTTTTGCCGTCTTCTTTTAAGTACAATTCACCTGGACATCGAGATGTACATCGTTACTTCACTTTACCGTAACAGGCATACTCCTTGTCATGCAGCCCCTACACAATCTTCTCTTGCTGCGTCATCATGCCGGATCTCAGTTTGTCTGCGTAAGATTTGCTCTACTCGCACCTGTCTTGATGACTCCCCGATGCAGCGACTGGGTCAGGCCCGGGGACCGAAAGCAGCCTCTTCACGCTTTTCCGTGACATGACAAATTCAATTGCGGTCTCAAACCCGGTTTCTACCCCGCTCAAACCCCCAATATGTATGTGTTATCGGTGTGCTTAGATCACATTGCTCTCTATGGCCATGACTAGAACGCTCATCTTAGCGAAGTTTCTCAGAACGCCACACGTCCTAGAACTACATTGATTATGACTCCGAATTGCGGCAGCATTTTTACAGACCAATTAACTGCCGGCCGTCGTTTACATTAATCAGTTACAGATCTCCACACTTTTATAGTGCCCAACCGCCAATGCCAACGCAATACTATTTGAGACTTAGTTCCTCAGCCGTTTTCCATTTCTAGCCGTCATAGCCCAGACCAGTGTTATGCTATAGAATAAAACAAATACATACCTGTTTTGTCACTGTTGGTCGACAACGAATTACGTACGCGTGACTCATAGGACTTTAGGCAGCAACCCCGCGAGATGTCATATCATATATATACATGTCAGCTTTGCCTTCAAAGTCACTTCTAAAAAGCCCAGTATCACCTTTCATTCTCAGTCAGTCATGCCAAGCTACTCAAGTGACCAGCTCCTGAAGGATTGGCGGTACGCCGTCAAGCAAGACTTCACTACATCTCAGGGGAAACCCTTCCCTTATGCAGAGAACGGCAAACAACAATGGGATGATGAGATCAAGAAGGTCAACTTCCAAAGGCAGCCTCATGTTGGTTCTGTGAGCGGCGACGGAAAGCGTCTTGCTCTCGGAATCGACCATGTCATCCATATAGTCGACACCCAAAGCTGGAACACAATTGCAGTTCTAAGGGGCCATACAAACAAGATTGAGACCCTTGTGTTCAGGTCTGGCCGCTCTGATGTGTTGGTCTCGAGTGAAGAGCAGGTATATGACGATTCGGGGCATACTGAGCCACCTACGATCATTCTGTGGAACGTCGAAGAAGAAAGGTCGGCACCGAGACTGGATGACGATCAGTTACGAAATGCCAGTCAGGCAGCCGTTTCTGGTGCTGCTGACAAGCTGGCGGAAGCCGGAATTAATCTGAGCAAAGACGACCTCCGCCACCTGGAGGGGACTGTTGGACCTGCTGTCAGCCGTACTGTCTCCAAACACATAGCGGCGAGTAAAGTGACGATAGAAGGTCGACTACAGTCAGCTCATGAGTCTCAAATTTTCAGCGCCAGCGGAAATTGGATGACATACTTGCCAGGAGAGTCACCTGTCTCGAATGGCGACGACCCATGGGATATCCATATCGTTTCCTCAAACGATCTTTCCAAGGGCCTACTCCTGAAGGGCCACACTGATGCAATCCTGTGGACAGGATGGAGCCCTGATGAATCGGTCTTTGCTTCTGTATCATGGGACGAGTCCATCCGTATTTGGGATGCTACTACAGGAGAGCAAAAGTACAGATTCAAGACCGAGGGGCAGAACTGGGCTGGCGCTTTCAGTGCTGACTCGAGCTACTTCGCAGCAACGGATGGACTAAGCAATGTGTGGATCTATTCCCTGACTGACGGAAAGCAGCACTGGGTCTACAAGGGACAACGTTCTGATCGCTGGAGAAGGACTCTTGCATGGCACCCAACCAACCCGTGGCTTGCTGTGGGTGGAGAGAGCAGCGGCGAGCTACTTCTCCTCGATGTTAGCGGGAAGAAGTTACTCCAGAAACGAGTATTCTCTACAGATGCCTGTCCAGTGGACAAGGAGTCTCGCGATATGATGGAAGACTTTGTTGGGACGTTGGAAGTGAGGTTCTTCGATGGTGGAAATAAGCTTGCGGTTTGGACTTTCGGTGATTGGAGTATTGAAGTGTACGACCTCAAACAGGAAGTTAAGTGGCGGTTTGCAAGAGGTGGAACAGAAGATGGGCCAAATGCTGGCAAGTGGAGGAACGATCAGGGTAAGGTTACCAGTAAGGGGGGTTACGAAATGCTAGCTTGGGAGGATCACTCGAAGAGTTCCCTGTTTCTTGCCAGTATCGACTTCGATGCTGTCCGTATTTGGGAGGTACCACTGACAGCTTGAGCCTTTTGTGTGGGTGCAACATGAGCTAGTTCAACACCAGCCATGATGTCGTTACCCGCCCATCTTCCATTCATCAGAGACTGCCAGATGTCCCTGAACACAATCATGGAGGTTTGGCACTGTTGGGCAGCAAACAGTGGATTCAGTATAACTCTAGGATATAATGATGATGAGCAATACGGATTTATCTCAAGTATCAATTAGTGTTCGCAGAAGTTCCAATTCTGAGCCCGTCGTCCGAGGCTGTCGCTGTTTACAACCCTTCGCTCTGATATCAAATCTTCTCTGACCCGTCTTACCTCATCTATTGCATATGGATAGTCCACTTCCTGAGTTATTGCATCTCGGATTTCACTGGGAAGGCGATTGAGCGGTTCTGACTCTTTGAGCTCATCCTTCCACTAATGCTTTTGCTGAGGGGGCACGTTGCCTGTCGAGATGATCGGGATAACTGGGTCAACAAGAAACAGAGCGACGATCTTACGATGCCCAGGGCGAGTCTTGTCAGCTAACTCGAAATGTTCAACTCGATGTTGATAGATATTAGGGAAAAATAAGGCTCTGCCTTCTTGCGTCAAGACGTTCCCGAGATCCTGCATCTTATCCCCTTTAGCTTTGATGGCAAAGATCGCTTCAATGCCATGGTAGTCTCCCTGAGAGTGCTAAGCCGGTCTCCGAGGTTGTCTCTATCCGCCTGAGTACGGAAGGAAAGACGAGACTCGGTGATGTTATCGCTGTCGTAGTAAAACAGGGCCGTGGCGCAGATATGTTTGTTGAGTTGCCCTTTAACGTGCCACGAGCCACCATCATACGTAGATTTCTCAGGATTCAGCTGTATGTTTGCCATCTCGACAATGACTTGAATCTGTATGGAATTATTGAAGAATCCTTCACTTCTGAAGTGCGATGCATCGAGGGGGTATGTGGTATCGTCTAAGGGTTCTGGGCAGTTGATCTTGTGAGTTTCTGACCACCATTCCCTATTCAATCTCTCGCCCTCTTCAAATACAGAACTAGTTTCCGAACCACTGTCGTAGTCCTCGCCTTGTGCGAACAATCTACTACTCGGATAGCATCCATGCATCTTCGCACAGATCTCTGGCACGTTGCACGTCCACTTGACTTCGTGAACGGTTTCGAATCTCTTGAACTTAAACTCCTTGCGAGCTGAACGGCAGACAACATCCCAAGGGGGAAGGGATTTCGCGAGGAGTTCTTCGATGAGAGAATAAACGTCTTTGTATCGGACAGGGTGAAGATTGTTGATGTAGCTCTTGATTCGTGGTTGTTCACCTGCCAGGTCAACATCACATGGAAGCCATTGGTATCGTAGTGACAAAGCTCTCTTGTCGTCATCTCCAGTGGAAGATTGAAAGACATCCGGCATTCTGAGATGCGGCCTCTTAGGCTCAGGGATGACCTTCCCCGAGCCGCAATGATCAAGGCACTTGTCCAGCGTTACGTATTTGTCGGGAACAATTCGAGATCGGCCAAACACCAACGGCCAGAGTGAGGGGTGAACAAGGTCCAGAACCTTGTCTTCGCTTCCTGGATGCCAGTCTTGTTGGGACGCAGGGACGTCTTCAAGTAATGCAGCCACAGCTCTGAGCCCCTGCATCAACTCATTGGGGAGAATTGCGTCTGACTTGATGGCACAAGAGGAAGATTCCATCACGGGAATCAGCTTCGTTTGTTCGTAAATCTTAGCCTTAGCCGCAAGATCTCTGAAGCACTGGAAAGGCGTCAGTCACCAAGTTCCATCGGTCGGTCCTATTGGTACTCACCACGTCTGTCATTTTGCTCGTAAAATCACCATTCTGCTGATATCTTGCCCATGGCATTTGTAGCGCTTCCTGCTTCCATTGGCTGACGATATCAGTATCCAAGACTTTCTCCCGCCAATGCGGCTTGTTTGTGATGTCCTCCTCCAATTTGAGGATGCAGACTTCACGGTTCATGAGTGTTCGCGATTTCCAATCTTTCTCAGGCAAGCCAAGAAGGAAAGGCTGGCGTTTCTTGTTGTCTATGCCGAAACTCAAGGGGAGACCATATCCCGGAAGCCTGAGATCGCCACCTCTCTTCTGAGCTCAACGGGGCAGATTAGCGTCTGATCTATGTACTTGCATTGATCAGCCAAGTTCTTGAAGGCTTGGGACCTACCGATGTGCCGTTCAATAGTCTGTGTAACCAGAAACGCTCAATGGTATTTCTGTGAGAATTGTCATCTACTATGGGCTTGCCGACGAGTTCATGGTATCTTGTGTGCACTTCTTCCATCGTGGGCATAGACTCCTCAAATTCGTCAATCCAGGCAATCAATTGAGCGATTTCATGGTGGATGACAAGTTCTTCATCCTCGCCCCATCCTCATAGTCCGAGTCTTCCCATTCTTCGAAAATGCGAGTATATACGTACTCCTCGCCTACCTTTTGAACCGAGTAGCAATGCATCTTAAAGTCTGGCAAAACTTCGGTAAGAGGGTTCATGGGAAGTTGCCCTCGTGATTGCTGGTTATTTTCTGTTAAAGGTGCCTGAGGCACCTACCTCGTATATTAGCCGGACTACCCAGCCCAAGACCTTAGTTAGCTACAGTTTATATATATATATCCCTTTTAATAGGTTATAAGCCCCTTATATATATATCTGCTATATAATTAAAGGGATTTTAGCTATTACTATTAAATTTAAAAGGTAAAAATACCTTATTATAAAAATTAAGCTACTAAAAAACCCTTTATAAAGAAAAAATTAAAAGCCTAAAGTACTTTATATTCCTTAAAAATACTAAATACTAGTATTATAAAGGCTAATAATACCTTAATTTACTAAAAAATAAAGTTATAACTAATTAAGTCTAATAACTAACCTATAAATATTTATTAATAAGTATATTTTATACCTTAAACTAAACTATTAAAGGTTATATATTAAGTAATTACTTTATATAAAAAGCTTAAAGCTACATTACCTTAATATAACTAAAAAAATTTAAAAATATAAAAAAATATAAAAAAGGTAAAATTAAACCCTAACCTTAAAGAAAAAGTAAGGTAAATTAATTCTTTAAAAGCCTAATATTAATTATACTAACCCTTTATATTACTTTACTTTATAATAGCTTTAATTATATAGCTATTTAAGCTAAAAAAGTAAAAAATTACTTATAATACTAAAACTTAAGCTTTTAATAATTTAAATAATATAAAATTTATAAAAAAAATAACCTTTTTAATATATTATTAATTATAGTAGTTTATTTACTTATTAACTTAATATTAAAAAGTTTCTTTAGTACTTTAAAAGCTATAGTAACTTAATTTATATAGTTTTACTTAATAAGAAATTACTAATTCCTTAAATTAAATAGTATTATAATAACCTTAATATATTATTAAAAGTAAAATAAAAAGGTTAAGCAGTAAATATTTCCTAATAAAGGCAGCTACTTCCTTATAATTACTAAATAAAAGGCTATTAAATTAACTTTAAACTATTATACTATTTAGCTAAATATATTATATTCTTACTTAAAGTATAGCTATATTATTATAAACTATATTCCTTTAAACTAAAGCTATTTATAATTAGTATATAATATATTATTATAAGTATAAGTAAAATAATTTATAAAGGACTTTTATAAAAAGCTATAAGCTAAGGGGTAATAACTATAAAAGCTATTTATAGAAGTATATTAACTTCAAAAGCCTTAATACTATAAACTTAGTATATTATTACTATTAGTTAATATAAGAATATAAACCCAAGTGTTAATTATCTATATTATTCCTTAACCTGTGTTCTTTATACTGCGTTGCCTTGGGGCCTGATCTAATCTATTACTAACCTATATAGCTAGCTTTAGTCCGCTAACATTTACAGTTTTTCCCCTAACGCTAAAACCTTTATTTCCTAATTTGCCTTTTTACCCCTCTTTTCCCCCTTACTTCCCTTCCTTCACGCTGCAATTGCTATCAATTCCCGCAATATAACTTTTACACTACCGAATCAACCACTATAACCGCGCATTTTAACTCTATGAACCACTCCTAGTATAGCCCGTTGCCGCCGCCCGATCTAATGCCTGCAATGAAGTCCTGCTATTGCCTTAATAGGCGTTGACCCTGTTCTAAGCAACTTACAAGGTCTTCTAGCGCCTCTATCTAATCTGTAATAAAGTTGATAAGGCCTTTGTCTTTGTCTTTATTAATACCGAGTAGCTGTATATAGCAGCTGAAGATTGCTAGATAGACTTACTGTATTGTTAATAGTTTGTCGATATGTAGTAGGTATTCTCTTGTGATTTTATAATGCCTTAGGAACGATTAGAGGACTGGGATATTATTAAACGGGAGGCTATGGATATCTGTTAGAGGCCCAGTCTTGTATTTGGTAATTACGTCGGCTGCGTGGCCGTTGTTAATATCGATTATGCAGCAGCGTATCTTGTAATGGTTTTGGGGGTTCTTGGCTTATTTGGAATTAGGCCTTTGGTGTTAGAGCCTTAGTGCTAATTACCTGTTTAGGGTAACAATAGAGAGGGTATACGGCCTGCCAAGGCTAGGGAAAACATCTCTTTTATGCTTATAGATTGAGGCTACTTATTTAGTTAGATTATAAGGTTTAAGGCAGCAGCTATATAACCTTAAGACTTAATATTAAGGTTATTGTATTCTTTGGCGTAGTGTATAATGCTATATATTGTGATATGCTGAAAAATAAGCATTATATTATATTATTCTTATTATATAAGACCCTATTAGCTGTACCTTGCATATTGGCTACAAAGATACTTCACTTTTTAATAAGAATATAAAATAATAATAAAAAAAACTATATATAATATAGGCTTTATTATAAAGCTTAAGGAAAATAATAATTATAAAAAATAGTTTACTTTTATATAAATTAACTTAAAGGTAATAGAATTAAAGTATTATATTAATCTTAAAGTAATAATTATTACTAATATAAAGATACTAATAGTAATAAAGTTTAAGTAAAAAAACTTAAATATAAAGATAATTATATTTTAGTTAATTAACTTATTAGTCCTTATAAAGCTTTAAAGATTAAAATAAATAAAAATAATAAAAGTAAAAGAAATATAAAAATCTATTAAGGCTATAGTATAAAAAGCACTAAAAAAGGATTTTTACTAGCTTATTTTAATATTTATTAAGCTAGATAGAAAGAACTTTAAATCCTTTAATAACTATATTAATAAAGTTAATAAGACCTAAAAGTAAATTATTACTAAGGAACTAATAATACTTAAAAGTATACTATTTATAATAGCTTTTAAAAGTATTAAGAAGTTTAACTTAAACTAGTTTAATAACTAGGATTATAATATTAGGAAAGGAAGAGTTATAATAAAAAATAACTTTATAAAATACCTTAATAGCTAAGTAAATATAAAGAAACTATTAAAAACCTTAATAATATCCTTCTTAAAAGGTAATAAACTAAATAAATAAAATAATAAAAAAAAATAAAAAGAAAAAGTAAATAATAAAGATAAGTCTAAAGATAATAATAAAGATATATAATATTTATTATATTTTAACTCTAACTATAAGGTTAAGAACTACTAAATAACTTATTTTAAATTAAAACTAATATAAGTAAGGTAAAGAAAAACTAAAAGTCCTTAAAGTAAAGGTAGCCTTAATATAATATAAGCTAGTTAATTTAAAGTAATATTAATTTTAAAAATAGTATATAGAAAATTAAGTATTATTAGTACTAATAATTATAATATCTTTAAGTATAACCTTATTTTAAGTATAAATATACTAAAAGAATTAATAGCTTTTAAGCCTTTTAAATATTAAAAGGAAAGTAAAAAGCTAATTAAATATCCTTATAAAAAAGCCTAAATATAAAAAAGAATTATAAGTATAATAGTAATTAACCTAAGTATAATAAAAGATACTATAATTATAAATACTAGTTATTTAATATATAGCCTTAATAATAAAAAGTAATTTACTTACCTAGTTAGTATATAAAAGGAAAAGGAAATAGTAACTAATAATAGTAATATACTTTTTATAAAAGGCTATAAATAAGTTACTATTAGTATAAACTATAAAGAACTAATAATTAAAGCCCTATATAGTCTTAAGGTAGCTATAAATATTCTTAGCTTAAAATTACTATATAATAAAAGTATAATTCTTAATAAAAAGTTAAATTAACTAGTTTTTATTATAAATAATAAAACTATTATAAATATTAAATAAAAGTAAAATATTATTATACTAAAATACTAAAAATATTAAGTATATTATAACTTTTTTATAATACTTTTAAATACTAAAAAAAAGACTATAAAATATAAACTAATATACTATAAATTTAGTTATATAAGTATAAAAAGAGTTCTATAAGTATATTAAGATATAAAAAGATAGATTAATATAAGTATAATAAAAGACTTTTACTATAAGACTTACTAATTAGTAAAAATAAATACTATAAAAGAAAAGTTATACCTATATAAAGTATTAAAATTCCTAGAGTATATCTTTTAAAACTTAATTAAATATAAGCTTAAAGTATATAGAAGTTATTATTATATACTTTATAGTATTAATATATATATAAAATACTATTAAATATTTTTCTTAAAAAAGAAATTAAAAGTAATTTAATATCTTTAAATATAAAAAAAAGGAATTAAACTATATATAAATAGCCTTAAAGTCTAGACTATAGGCTTTAATAATACTAAAAAGTTTAAAATAAAAATATTATAGTAATAATTAGTAAATAAAGAAATTATTTATAAATACTTTATACTATATAACTTAAGGTAAAATAAAAAGATTAAATATATAAAATAACTTTTTATAAAATTAATAAAAGCAATATACTTAAAAATAAAACTTTAAAAATTACTTTAATTACTATTTATAAAAGCTAGTATATATATATAACAATTAGGGTTCTAAACAGGAAAACTAGTCTATACTAAGTTTATATTTACAGATTGTATAAGGCATTATACTAAGTATATTAGTTTAAAGTTATATCTCTTAATAGTTAATAGTATAGGTAAGGCTTATTAAGGTAAGGAAGTATTATTAATAGCTAGTAAGCTAAGTTCTATCTAGTGCTAAATAAATATATATATATACTTACCTAAGTGTTAATTATCTGTGTTTTTCCTTAACCTATGTTCTTTATATTGCATTGCCTTAGGGCCTGATCTAATCTATTACTAACCTATATAGCTAGCTTCGGTCTGCTAATATTTACAGTTTTTCCCTTAATGCTAAAACCTTTATTTCCTAATTTGCCTTTTTCTCTCTCTTTTCTTCCTTACTTCCCTTCCTTTATACTGTAATTACTTTTAATTTCTGCAATATAATATTTATATTATTAATTTAACTACTATAACTATACATTTTAACTCTATAAACTACGCCTAGTATATACTATTACTGCTACTTAATGCAATTTAGGTTATAAAAACCTATTACTTTATTAATAGGTCTTAACCCTATTCTAGCTAATTAATAAGGTCTTCTAAGGCCTATATCTAGCTTATAATATATCTAAGAATAGATCTATTTTATATATTAAGGAGCCTTACTTTATAATTAAAGATTACTAGATTAACTTAATATTTTAGTAGTAATCTATTAATATATAAAAGGTCTTTACTTATAATTTTCTAATTATAAAGAAAGGTATATAAATTTAGAATATTATTAAGATAAAGACTATTAATATTAATTAAAGGATCGTTTACGTAATAAGTAACTGCTATACCTAGGGGGTTATAGCTAAGTTAGCTATTATTAATATTAATTACGTAGTAAGGTATTTTATAATAGTTTTAGGGGTTTTTAGGTTATTTAGAATTAGGCCTTTAGTATTAGAGCCTTAGTGCTAATTACCTATTTAGGGTAATAATAAAGAGGGTATATAGCTTACTAAGGCTAGGGAAAATATTTCTTTTATACTTATAGATTAAGGCTACTTGTTTAGTTAGATTATAAGGTTTAAGGCAGTAGCTATATAACCTTAAGACTTAATATTAAGGTTATTATATTCTTTAGCATAGTATATAATGCTATATATTATAATATACTAAAAAATAAGTATTATATTATATTATTCTTATTATATAAGACCTTATTAGCTATGCCTTGCGTATTGGCTATAGAGATATTTAACTTTTTAATATATATACTTAAGTAGCTTATAGTATTATAAGCTAGGCTTATAGTAAGTTATAAGTTAATATTATAAGCTATATTATAAGGCTTATAGTACTAATAGGGTTAAAGTATAAGCTACCTAGTAATTAGTAAAAATAAGTAAGGTATATATAATATAAGTACTTTTACCTATTAGGTTATAATATAATCTCCTTCCCTTTATTAGTCTTATCCTTAAGACCTACTTATCTATTTCTTTTTATATTACTTTAGTAAGTTCTTAACTTAAACCTATAATATTTCTACTTAATTACTAATACTATATTAAAATCTAAAGCTACTTATAACTATTAGGTATAAGTAATTTTAATTAAAAATACTAGTTTTATTATTATATTATATAGTTATTATAAGCCTTAAGGCCTTAAGTACTAGGCTAAGAAAGGTTATTTTAAGTATACTTAATATATATATTATAATTACAAATATAATAGTAAAGGTATCTTAGTACTTAAAGGTTTATTTTTTACTTATTTTTATATCCTTTATATACTAACTTTTATAGCTAATTACTTTACTGCTAAAAAGTATTATTTAAAGTATAAAGAGAAGGTTACTAAAACTAAATTATTATAATTATAATAGTAAGTAAATAAGTATTTAAGCTATTTTATATAGCTTTATTATTAGAAAAAATAGTTATAGTCTTATAGTAATAAAATGCTTTATTATAACATTAAAACTATAAATAATCTAGAGGTTCTTAATAATATAAAGTTATTTACTGCTATAAAGGCATAGTTATTAAATACTATAAATATTATTAACTAAGGTAAGGTTTTTCTTAACCTTTCTTTATTTAGTAAAAATTTATTAGGAGTTATTAGGTATTAATAAGGTATTTAGAAAGTTCCTATATATTCTTACTTTTTAGGTAGTCCTTCTATTTAACTAAATATTCCCTTTTACTATTTTCTACCTATATTTTCTTAATTACCTTTACTTTATAAAGCTTTAGTTTATTAATCTTTTCTAGTTTATTACTAATCTTAATATATATTATATTAGCTGCTAATTTAAGTAGTATAATATAAAAGACTTTATAAAGCCTAACCCTTACTAGTAGGTCTAACTTATAGTTATTTTTAGAAATCTTTCTAATAATTCTATATAGTTTAATATACTTAAAATTAAGCTTATAACTTAGTTATTTTATAGTAATATTTTTAGTAAATAGGTATACTATATCTCTTTCCTTAAAGGTTAGTCTTTTTAACCTTTTAGAATTATAGTATTATTATATCTATTTATTAATAAATTCTAGTTTTATTTAGAGTTTATTATATATATTCTTTAAGTCCTTACTTTTAATTATTACTATAAGATTAATAATTTTAGTTTATTATATATTATAGTATACTTTTAGTATATAGCTAAAATTAGTATTTAATAGTATAAGTTTAGTACTTTTATTATAAGCAGTATTATAAGCTAGCTAGGCATATAGTAGCTTTTTAACCTAGTTATTTTATTTATAGTTAATATAATACTATAAGTACTGTTTTATTACTTAGTTTATTTATTCTATCTATCTATCTGCTTAAGGTCTAAATACTATTATAAGTTTATAATTAATTTCTATATAGGCTATTAGTACTTACTAAAACTTACTAGTAAATATTATACCTTTATCTATAAGAATTTCCTTAGGTAATCCTTATTCTTATATAATCCTATTATAAAAGATATAAGCTATTTTCTTAGTATCTATATCTTCTCTATAGAGTATATAGATTAAAAACTTTATAAGTCTTTTAATAATAACTATAATACTATTATAAAAGATTTTAGTTAAAGGTTCTTTTAATTACAGTAGTTTAGTAATAAAATCTATTATAATTAAGCTCTATAGTGCTTTTATAACTTTAAGAGGTTATAATTCTTTATAAGGTTTATATTATTATACCTTTATTCTTATATAGATATTATATTACTTAATAACTCTTTTTACTATTAGTTACTTAACCTAGTATCTATATTATAAAAATCTCTTTAAGATCTTAGTAACTTCTTAATATCTATATACTAAGTATCTGTAAAATTCTTATATAAATTCTTTAGGTTTGCCTAGGATTTCTTTTATAGTTACTAGCTATATCTATCCTAATATTTATATTTATTAAGTAAATCTATATTTTTCCCTTTTATTCTTTTTTAGTACCTATTCTCTTACCTTTATAGTACTAGTATTATAGTCTAGTTTATAACTAATTATATTTACTTTACTATTCTTTAATTCTTTATAATAAATAATTATAAAGTTAAACTTATATAGGTATTCTATATAATATAGCTATTATTAGTTAAGTTTATATATTATAGTAAAGTATAATATATTTTAATAGTTAGTATAAACCTTAACTTAATACTTACTTTCTATAAGGTAGTATTTAAACTCCTTAAAATAGTTAATAATTACTAAAAACTCCTTATTATAGATTAGGTAGTTAAGTTCTGCTCTATATAGCTTATATAAGTAAAACATAATAAGGTATAATTTTCTTATATTATCTTATTAACTAATCTATTTTCTTAAAGTAAAGTTTAATAAGTCTATCTTTAGTTTAATTTCTTTATTTAGGTTAAAGATAGCTAATACTAGTCTACTAATAATAGCTTCTTTTAACTATTTAAAGGCTACCTAAGCCTTATTATTCTATATAAAGGGTTTATCCTTTTTAGTAAGTTTTATTAAAGGATTTATAATTTTACTAAAATCCTTAATAAATTATTAATAGTAATTAGTAAAGCCTAAAAAGGCTTATATTTCCTTAATATTATTAGGTACTTTTTATTTTAATACTATAAAGATTTTCTTTTTTTTTATTTTAATTTCTTTAGGTATAATAATATATCCTAGATAGTTTACCTTTATAATATAAAAGTAACTTTTCTCTAGTTTAACTAGTAGCTTAGTATTTTATAATATTTTTAAAACCTTATAAATATATTTCTTATATTCTTTTTTATTATTTAAGAAAATTAGAATATTATCTAGGTAATAGACTATAAAGATATTAAGGTACTATTAAAGTATACTATTAATTATCTACTAAAATATTATAAGTATATTAGTAAGACTAAAGGGTATTATTATATATTTAAAGAGTCTAAATCTAGTTTTAAATACTATTTTTTACTTATTTCCTTCTTTAATATAAATTAGGTTATATACGCTTTTAAGGTCTAGAGCAGTAAAGATCTTTTTACCTTATAATTAATCCTTAAGTTTTATAATAAGTAAAAGTAAAGTTTAATCCTTAATAGTATATATATTAACTAGTTAATAGTTAATAATAGGTCTATTTTTTCTATTTTTCTTTAGTATAAAGAATATAGTTACTACTAAGGATAAGCTAGACTTTTTAATATAGCCTTTTACTAATATCTTATTAATATATTTCTTTTATACTTCTAGCTCTTTTTTATTAAGTAAATATAACTTTTAAAATAGTAAGTTATTATTTATAAGGTTAATTTTATAGTCCTATTTATTATATTTAGGGATTTTTATATCTAATTCTTCTGTAAATAGTTTATTATATACTTAGTATTTTTCTAGTATATTTACTAGTCTATCCTGGCTATTTACTAGTATTAATTCCTTTCTTAAATCTTATTATTAAAGAATACCTAGGATCTATTTTCTACTTTATATACCTTTCTTATACTTATATTATACTCTTTTTAAAGGTAATAATTACTTTATACTATATATACCTATACCTTCTCTAGTAGTTAGGGTTTAAAATCTCTTATTATTTTTTATAATTATTTTTCTATTATTATTAGGGTTACTAGGGAAAGTAACCTGGCTATTTTTCTAATTAATAAATAAGTTTTCTTATTTAAGCTATATTATACCTAGAAGGATATCTATATTCTATTCTAAAGGTATAATATTAAAATCTACTTTTTATTTCTTTTTTTTAATAAAGATCTTAAGATAATTAGTTCTCTAGTTTATAATACTATTATTATAGTTAAAAAGTTATCTTTTTATATTAATTAGTAGGTAAGGTAATAACTTCTTTTTTTATAGTATTTTAAGCTCTATAACTATTTCTAGGTTAATAAAGCTTTATTATATTTTACTATTAACCTATACTTTTAGCTATTTTCCCTTAATCTAAATAGGTAGTACTAAGTAAATTTATATACTTACTATTTATATTACTCCTAGAGCACTTATATCTTATTATAAATATTACTTTTTACTTATTTATAGCTTTATTATAAATAGTATCTGTCTTTTCCTAAGGTATTATAGTAAGTCTTTTTATAGTTACTATTATAATACCCTTTACTATTAGTATAGTTATTAATAAATTCTTTATTAAATAATTATTATTAATATTATTCCTTTAATTTATTACTAATTCCTTTATCTAAGGTTACTTATCTAAATAGTATATTATTATTATCTAGATATAGGCCATTTACTTTTTATTAATATTATAGTTTATTAGTATCTTTTAAGCTAGTATTATTAATTAATATTACTTTCTTATTTATATACTTTTTTTAAGTTATTCCTTTAAACTCTTTTTCTATATCTTTAATTATTTATTATAACTATTTAATTCTATTTAAAAGGTCCTTAGTTTTATAGATTTATTTATAAAGTAGTATATTAAATTATAGTTCTATAACTTTAAGCTAGTTATACTATATATTAACTAAATACCTTTTTATTTCTTCCTTTAAGTAGGGTTTATTATTAAGTATTCTTTTTATAGTAACTAGAAAATAATTATTATCTAGTTTTTCCTACTTATATTATTTATACTAGTATTTTCTATATAATACCTATAAGATTTTATTATATTTAGGGTTTATTAGTATTATCTAGATATTATCTTATATATTAAAATTAGATTTTCTATATTATAAGTTAAGTATATTATTAGTATAATAGGCTTTAATATAAACTATACTTCTTTCTTTTATATTAGTATATTCTCTTACTCCTTATATATAAAGGTTATTATAGGTTTTAAAGATTCTAAGTCCTTACTTATTATATCTTTCTTTATAGTCTTAAGTCTATATTCTTATAATTTCCTTATTTTATTTTTAAAGGTATTAAGCTATAGCTTATACTAATCCTTCCTTATATCCTATACTCTAGGATTATTAGTAGTAGAATTATTAAATATTATTCCTATCTTTAACTTTTTATTTCTATCTTACTTTATTTCTTACTAGCTTAGTTCTAATAGAAATATTATTTACTATTTATAATATTTATAATTATTTTATATTAAAGATAATTATTTTTTCCTATCTTATTATTCCTAAGATTTATAGTTTTATAAGCTTTTTTTCTTTATTTTTCTTATAAATTTCTTACTACTTTTTCTATTCTTTTTCCTAATAAGCTAGGTCTTTCTTTATCTTCTTTTAGTATTTATTTAACTTAGTTTTATATAGTATAGGAATCTAAGGTATATTTCCTATCTTAGTGTCTTTATATATAGGGAATCTGTCTTATAGTTCCTTAATAAAACTTTCTTTACTTAGATTTTATTTATCTTTAAGTATATTATCTTTATATAGAGTAGTTATTTTTGCTATATTATATATACCTTGTATTATTCCTAATATTTAGGTTTTTTAGGCTATTTATAGCTCTATTTACTAAGTTAGTCCTAAAGTTTACTTACCTTAATTTAGGTCTTATAGCTTATATAGTTCTGGATATTATTATACTATATATTTAAAATTATTACAGTTATAGTACTTATATTTAGATATATCTCTTAGCTTATATCCTTAGTTATTTAGTTAAGTAGCTCTTAGCATTATAGGGCCTAACTATATTTTATATAAAGTATTATTATATTAGTTACCTTATTATTATTCTTAATTATAAAAGTTACCTTAGTAATTATTATTATATTACTAATTAGGGTAATAAGGGTTAAAGTTATTTTTATATTTATAGTTAGCTTTCTTTTATTTATATTTATACTATTATTTATTAATCTTAATTACTATAGTAATATAAGTTATTAAGTTATTAAGTCTATTTATAAGGTATAGTTTATCTTTAACTTCTTTTTTAAGACTTTAATAATAAATTTCTATAAAAGTATTATTATCTTACTAAGTCTTAGCTACTAGCTATTAAAACTTAGCTAAGTATATAGTATATAACTTTTACTATCTAAGTATAAAAAGTTTAGCTATAGCTTATTATTTCTTATTAATTACTTTAAAATTATCTTTAAGTACTTATTTAAAATTATCTTAGTTTATAAAGATATTTTAGGTATCTTAGTCTTAAAGGTTTTTCTTATTTTTAAAGTAGTTTTTTATAATAAGTTTAAACTATTTTTTAGTACTTCCTTAAATTAAAAGTATAGTAAATAAGAGTTTCTTAGTAATAGTATTTAATTTATTTAAAAATAGGTAAAAGTATCCTTTTATTTAGGTAAGGAATAGAATTATATTAGTTACCTATCCTTTAAAGGGTTCTAGCTTAGGTAGCTTTAAAGCTTTACTAAGGTCTTTTTCTTATTACTTACTATTACTATTATTAGTTATTATAGTATTTTACTAGTTATTTATCTAAGCTTATAAGGTTTAAATTATATTATAAAGCTACTAAACTTTAGCTACTATTTTAGTATTACTAGGTAGTACTTTAGTATAAGAAAGTACTAGGCTAGTATTACTAGATATCTTAATAATATAATATTACTTAGTATAAATATAATACATTTTAAATAAGAGCTATTAATATATAATAGTTAGGGTTCTAAATAGGGAAACTAGTCTATATTAGGTTTATATTTACAGATTATATAAGGTATTATACTAAGTATATTAGTTTAAAGTTACATTTTTTAATAGTTAATAGTATAGGTAAGGCTTATTAAGATAAGGAAGTATTATTAATAGCTAGTAAGCTAAGTTCTATCTAGTATTAAATAAATATATATATATACTTAAGTAGCTTATAGTATTATAAGTTAGGCTTGCAGTAAGTTATAAGTTAATATTATAAGCTATATTATAAGGCTTATAGTACTAATAGAGTTAAAGTGTAAGCTACCTAGTAATTAGTAAAAATAAGTAAAGTATATATAATATAAGCGCTTTTACCTATTAGGTTATAATAATATATTAATAATAAATTACTAATAAAAGTAATATTAGGCTTTAAATCTTTACTATAAGTAATATATAAGTTAATTAATATACTATACTAGCTATTTTTATACTATATTTATACTTAAAAATATATAGCCTATATGTATATTTTACTTAAATAAAAAGTAAAAAGTAAATAAATAATATTAAAAGTAAAGAAAAAAAGGCTTATTAAAATAAAAGGTAACTATAACTATATTTATATAATCTAAATACTTAAAAAATAAAAAGTAATATAAATATTTAATATATACTTTTATAAGAAATTCCTAAGATAGGAAAATTTAACTAAAAATATAAAATATAAAGTAACCCTTATTAACTTTAAAAATATAAAAAAAAATATATAATTTAATATAATATTATAAAGTTTATTAATAAAATACCCTAAATAAAGGAATAATAATAACCCCTAACTAGCTTAAGGTTACTATAATAATATAATAAGAGCTAGAAATAACCTCTTATTGCCTTTATAATAACTAACTATAGCTATTAACCTTTAGCTTAGTATTATAAAAAGTAAAAAGAAAAAGAAAATAAAAGGGAATTTATACCTTAAGCTTTAATATTACTAGCTTTAGTGCCTTTAGTAATATTAATATACCTATAAAAATAACTAATCTTTAAAACCTTTAAGAAAGACTTACTAAAAGTACTACCTATAAAGGAACTATAGTAAATTTAATAAAAAGTTAATAATAATATAGTAAACTAATATAAGAAATTAGTAAAGTAATTCTTTTAAATATTAATACTTAACTTTAAAAAGTAATACTAAAAAAATATCTTTATAATTAATAAAGTAAAAATACTATTATAAATATTAAAAATATATTTAAAAATACTTTAACTAAGCTAGTATATACTATAACTAATAATAATACTAATAAGACTAATACTTATAGTAATATTAAAAGTACTTTATATTAAATATATATATAATATTAATAATTTACTTTTACTAATAAATAAAAAACTTTATAGTAACTTTAAGACTTTTAATATAAAGTTTATAAATAAAAAAGGAAAATAAAAATAGTAATAATATTTAGAAAATAAAATAAATTTAAAAAAAGCTAAAAAAACATATATTTTATAGTACTTACTATTAAATAAATTCTTTAACTAAAAATCCTAAAAATATAAAAAAAAGTAAAAAAGTAATATAACTATAAAGTATTATAGTTTTTAATTAAGTAAAAGTAATATAATAACCTTAATAATAAAAAGACTTAAGTACTTATTAATTAATAACTTTAAATAAAAGTTTTTAATAAAAAATAGGTATATAATATTAAAAGCCTTAAAGGAAAAGATTAATATATAAAAGTATAATAAGTTATTTAAAGAAACTAAAAAAGAAAAGACTATAATACTATTAATTTATATATAATAGTTATATATATTATATTAGTATACCTATTCCTTATAATTATAGTAATCCTTAGCTATTATATTAGATAATATAATATAGTTACTGCCTTTTTAAACTTAAAAGTTAAAAGTAAAATATATATTATTTAATCTTATAGTTTTAAATAAAAAAGAAATAAGGTTTATAAGCTAGAAAAGGTATTATATAGACTTATAAAGTTACTACTATAGTAATTTAAAAAAGTAATAAAAAACCTTTAATTTATTAGCTTTTTTTACCTTAACTTAAAGACCTATATCTTTTATAAAAATAATAGTATTTTCCTTATTCTTTATATTAATAATATAAAAATAGTTACTTTAATAAAGAAAAAAGTTAATATAGTTATAAATAAAATTACTAAACTATTTAAAATTAAAAAACTTAGTAAAATAAAAGACTTTCTAGGCCTATAAATAGTTAAAAATTAAAAAGAATATTATATTTATATTTACTAAAGGAAATATATTAATAAGATACTAAAGAAATTTAGTAATAAACTAACTAATATAGTTAAAATACTATAGCTATTAAAGGTTAAAATACTAATAAACTAAAAAAACTAAAAAGCTATAATAAAAGTTAAAAAATAGCTAAAAAAAATAAAAAGCTTAAACTTTTTATTAATAAATATAAAGCCTAATATAATATTTATAATATAGAAACTCTATAAAGAAAATATTAATTTAATAATAATATATTTAAAGATCTTTAAATACTTCTTTAAATATATATTTAAAATAAAAAAACTTACCTTAATATTAAGTAATAAGTATAAAATAATAAATTTAAAGTTAAAAGTATATATAAATATATTTTTTACTAATAATAAGTTAATAAAATATTTTATAGTAAAATATATTATATTTATTAGTAATAAACTTATATTTTAAAAAAGTAAAAAATAAATACTTATAATAACTTTAATAATAAAAATTAAGTTTATAAACTTTATTTTTATAAAATATATATTACTTTAGTTTTTTAATATACTAAAAAAAGCTAAATTAATATAATAAATATTATTACTTTTATTTATTTATTTTTTTTTTTTTTTT